>QNGE01002849.1:52528-92580 GCA_008508345.1 Paragonimus westermani | reverse complement strand
CACTAGAGATTATTAGCTGCTCTTCTAAGTACCGTCTCGAAGTTTTATTGGATTCTCACCTACCTAATAAACCGTTAGATTAGTAATTTATCGTGTTCTGCTAGATTATTATTTTACTCTGTTTTTGGTACTTTCTGTAACCCCCAAGTGCAGTGTTACACCCCGTTTTCAATGACCACCTTTCAGGTCAACAGTGAACCACCGGACATGGAAACGAACAAACTGACTGGATCCGAGTAGATTGGGCCCCCAGCCTCGAACCCGTGTAAGAATCGCTGAATCGAAAACCCGAATGTCCGCCACCATTCTGGGTGGATTTCCTTTCGTACACGATGAACTGGAGACCTATAAATGAATGAATGTGATCTGGCGTTTTAGTGAAAAGATACAAATGATATTTCCAAGTCAGGCTTAAAAAACATCGTATATTATGACATCGGCCATACCATGGTGTTTAAATTGTCCGTTATTAGTAAACCACTTCCGTACGTTGAATCATCATGGCGGTGAGCGATGACAGCCCCTTCAGAAGAGTTTTCAAATTGAAGTACCAAAAGTTTGAAGAGAACGTTGAAGACCTGCGCAGATTTTAACGAGAAAATTATACAAGCTTCGTTATTAACTATAAAATATCCGCAGTAAATCGATTTCGGTTACAACGCTCCAGAGGAAGTCCACCCGAGGTGGTTGAATCGTAAAGTATTACAATTTGCTCGCAACCGCGTGTTATTCTTCATTAACAGTTCACAGACAGCTGCAAGTGTTAAGAAACATAGAGGAGTATACCTGCGGCCAGGCTGTCCGTACAGAATTGCGGTGTACGAATGTGTACACTTTACACGGCGAACGAAACCCTTCAAACGGTCACGTATAGTTAATCAATTGTTATGATAAATTGTAGTTTTGCGGGCCACAGATATCAAGCATCTTGAATCATCCATTATCGCAGAAGGCTGTCCTTGTGCACTCACACGACTTTCAGGTTGGTAATCCAAATATATATCCTGGGAATATACGTCTTGCTGTTGATGCTGAACTGCATGTGTGTGAGTTGATGAGACATTTTAATAGTGCTCGTGAAATGAGGACGTATATGAACAGGAAGTGCGGGATTACGATGCGTCGGCAAGATTTAGCTAATCTACGCACAAGGCACAGCAAATTAGATTATTGCAACGAAATTATGAGGTCGCGAGTTTTACTGAAAGTAGTACGCAGTTATAGGTTTCTACTGCAGGAGGAAGTGCTAGGGTTTTCCATGTTTGTACCGAATGGTGCTTTCCAACTGCGTCCAAGGTACGGAGATATCATTCTAGGAGATGCCATTCATCAGTTAAATTGTGGCGGCTTCTTACTATGGCGTGCTATGTTAGTAGACGCAAACGGAGCGAGTGTAACTTTTTTACGCACTTATGCCAAAAGAAAGTACTACCAGTTATAGGATAGTTTTGTAATACCTGCTTAGAATGTTGCATTGTATGTTTGCCTAAATTTTATACAGTGCCCATCACGGTTCTCTGGTACATAGACTAAACATTTGCGGGATCCAAGGAGAGGTTCTCCGCTGGACTACTTCCTTTCTTGGTAACAGAACTTTCAGAGTAGAAACCGGTTCGGGCCTTTCTTCTCTGTAACCCGGTTTCCGCGGGATTTCCCCAAAGGTCGGTAATTGGTCCACCGCTGTTCCTGATATGCATCAATGACCTCCCGGAGCTTATCATTAGCAACGCCCTCCTTTATGCTGATGATTTAAAAAGCTGAAATGCGTGTGACCGCAATGCATTGCAGATTGACCTTGATCGTATTAATTGCTGGTCAGATGATTGGAGTCTCCCTCTAAACGACAGTAAGTGTGCGCACATGTCACTCAGAAGAGACTTCGGAGACCTATTTGGGTTGGACGGTGCACAATATGTACCATATATCGCGAAAGTTGTTTCAAAAAGGGACCAAAGGATGTGATTATCATCTACATTATCCAAAAATGGGCATCATTAATCTTGGGATGATAAAAGGAACCTTTCGCCGCGTAGACCGGAACGCCTTTCACACGCTTTACGGAGTTTAAATAACACCACTCTTTGAGTGCGCTAATCAAGTCGTAAATACTGGTTTGAAGAAGACGTAATCCCCCACTGAACGTGTCCAGCGAGTAGCCACCAAAATTGTCACCTCTCCATCTAGTCTGGCCTCGAAATGCCTTATATTTATCGACTTGAGTTTCGAAGACTCCGCGGTGACTTGACTCTTACACACACTTCATTTGGTACGTGAATCGTGCAACAATTAATCACCCTAGAACGTGATAACAGTCGATGAGTTCACGACAAGAAGCACTATAAGCTCCGACTCCGGATCTTTCTTCGACAGCAGTTCTCTTATGGAGTTATCAACTACTGGAACGACCTTCCACTAAAGATTGTTAGCTGCCCTTATAAGGACCGTTTCATTGTGTTGATGATTTCCCACCTACTTAAGAAACCGTTGAATCAGTAATTTGATCCGTTCTTCCGGATGAATAATTTACTCCATTCTTTGTACTCTCCATAGTCACTGAAAGCTGTGCTGCATCTTGCTTTCGCTGAGAGCCCTCCAGTTCAGCAGAAAATCGCCGGGTATCGAACAGAATAAACCTAATGGATCCTTTGGCCCCTGAGCACGTACTCCTGTACACAACGCTAAAGTCGCTGAAAGCCGCGCGCTGGACATGCTCAACAGCTAATTTCTCTCTTCAGACCGGTATATACGACCTGATTATTATACTACAAGAGCGGCCTCATATACCCCTGGTAAACTCTTTGGAACACCTTGTTCATAAGGGGGATAATGCAGTTTATCACCTCAGGAACGGCAAATCTGTTTTTCGCCGCCATCTCATTGTGATGCGCGGATGGTAATTTAGACTAAGACCAGATGACCAGGCCTGCCTTCGGACAAATTTCTAGTTGCCCCCACAACTCCATGACGTACCCAAAGCTTGGTTCGTATGCTCTCACTGTCATGTCTACCTATATTCTTGCTCTATTAGAACCCTATGCGTAAAAAATGTCACACAAATGTCATCGAATATCATAGTAATTCGTTACAAAATTTTGGATCAATAATATCTTTCTTTTGCTTTGTCCTACCTGGTTTTCAAATTAATGGCAACCAACTGCTACAAACTGCATATTGCTAGTTTTTTACTGATTCGTATTAGATCTGGCAGTGCTGAGACTCAGCAGACACTGCCCAACGCAGTGAGCACTTGCGGCCGTTACAGGTGCAAAATATCTGTACAAAACGGTATACAGTGCTGTCAGTGCAAGAATCGGTATCACTTCAAATGTACTAGCCCCAGCGAACACCAATACGATCAACTTTTCTTCCATTTCTCAATCTTATCTGCACGAGTTGCAGCTTTGGTGACTGCCGAGGTGCCGATTTTCCGCTGGCTGGTCACGCACGCACCATGGAAAGTGGACTGTCACGGAAAACCTGCGACTGCAAATGCGGGACGTTTCTTAACCCCGTATCTGCTATTTCTTCCATGGGGAGTAAGATAGAGAAGCACCGCCAGACTCTGACAGAAAAGGCGTTGGATCTGCAGTCTCTGAATGAGTACCTTGAACTTGCGCTCCCTGGTATTGCAATCATCAAAGAGGCAGTTTCCTATCAGCTGTACGTGCAGAGGAGGCAGCCGTGAAATTGAAAGAGAAGGCTCTCCGAGAAAGGAGTGTTGTTTTGTAGGGCCGCTTCCCAAGGCCAACATCTCCAACCGATCTAGCCATATCACCGTCAGTGTCTTCGTTTTCCCTGGACGCCATAAACCTTGTACTTGCAAGAAAGTTGCGCACCAAGACAGCCAAAAAGTCGCTTGGCCCTTTGGTAACCTTGCAAGCCATGTTCAGCACCGAGACAGTGGTGGGAAAAACAATGGCTTTGATGTCCGCCAGCACCCATCTGAAAGGCCCGTGTTTCCAAAGCTGTCGGCATAGAGTGTGAGACGCATGTAGCGACCGGAAGCTACAACCGGAGATTAAGCTCGTAGTTTCTGCTCCCGAAGTACCCACTCAGGCTCTTCTACCTTCAGTAGCAAACGGAGACGCCGCTTCCGTAGACGTTATTCCCACGGCTAAGGCTCCAAGTACAGACACGAGTGTTTTGGTTATTGTAACCAAGCAGAAATCGTCTTCTGATTTACCTCCCCTAAAAATTCACCAAAGATCCAGCAGGAGGATCGTTCCCTGACAATTCGGAAAAGTAGGCCGTTGGAGCCGCCTCCTATGATTCAAAATGTTTTTTCGGTCCGCCCACTAGATATTTCTATCAGTGGCTCCATAACAGCGCGCGCATTTTTATCATTCAAGCCCCACACCCAACAAACAAAGAAGTGAGAGTTCCTGTGCATGGAAGATTCCAACCAACACCCAAAGGGTGGGATTTGAAGATCGCGCTTTATGACACCAGTAACGCCGGTCGAATCTTCCGTCGAATCACCGACGTACCCACAATTGTTGTCGCAACTGCAGCCTTAAAGCAGGGCCATCAGAATAAATCGGCAAAACGGACCGATTCCAATCCCATCATCCTGCTCAATTCCAGGACTTGTCTCCAGAGCTTCTCCTTGCACTCTTCTTTCTCCTGTTCGCACAATTCAACAAAAAAGTAGCTCTTATGTACGTGTACACCAGTTGTTTGAGTCTGTTCAATAAATTGTTGGAAATCAGACAGTTCATGACACCCAATCTCACATGTTCACCTTTGCAGAGAACTTAGTTACAGATGACATAAGTGACAGTGAACTGTGCGTCCCCGGAAATTGAGTTCACTGAGCTGACTCCGCCCGAGGGAGAATGGGGTTCTGCGATTTTCTTTCAGCGTTATCTCATGACACCCACGGTTGTCGACGAGTCTAAGTTCTGCAGCAAGTGTGATGACCTGTGCCTTCGACTTGCACTGGGTGGCCAAGACTCACTCCTATTGGTGGTTTTGATCGCTCTCCTTGATCCGACGTCCCCGACGACGACACCCTGTTGGTAAGCCCGGACAACTTCCTAGGACTACAACGTTTCATCCGCTTATTATGGATGACTTTTATGCATTCGAGATCAATTGGGCATCAGTTTCTCATTGGGATTGTGAAAGCGGATGTTCGACTTCCTTATCAACACTGATACGACGGAGAGCGCGGGCACAGCATGTCAGTACCCTGACGCGGCATCGTCATGGTTAGATTCCCCCCGCTCAACTTAGTCATCACCATTGAGAGCCACATGATGCACGGAGTGATCGTCAGGCCGCCAGTTGGACACAGTGACCACTCATGCTAACTTTTGCTTTATCTGTTACTGTTTGCAGCAACCAGCAGAATAGCCCACAATTCGGAATCTTAACCAGGCTAGGTTCGATGGCACGATAACCTACTTAGGTTCATTTTTTACTTTGTCTCCGTGGACCAGAACTACCGTGTGATTCGCAGCGCAATTCAGAAAGTGGACAACTTATTTAACCACGCAAACTGTGCACTTTCTCCTTTCGGCCACCCATTCCGCAAAAATTTCTTCTCGAGGACAGTTTCTATTTATTCGCAAAACATAATCTTGCGGGAAACTCGAAGGACCTAAGCGAGTTCCACACTGCCCGAAATTGTTGCGGGCGGGAAATCCGTGGACATACGAAACTCGTACAAGAAAAGGTTCTCCTCAGAGCCCACGACCACCGATTGAAATTAAAACCTTAGCTCCTTCTTTGCGACTGTCCGAAGAGAATAGTTCTTCTTACTATCTTGTTGGGGCTGAGTTATTCAGGGAGTGCTAATCGGCAGTCTACAACGTCGTACCACCGAGCTGGTCTCCTATCCTACAGCTGCCGATCTTCCGGCGACCGCTCATCATCGCCGAGTTTTCTGTGCTTGATGTTGAAGACGTTTTACTCAAGGTTAATTCATGCAGCGCGATGGTTCTTGCCAACATCCATCTCAGAATACACAAGGAAGCAACTGTTAGTTTGGCAGAACCCCTTTAAAAGTTGTTTAAGCACACTCCAGACTGGCGATCTCTATAGTGCGTGGGGAGAGACCACGGTCACATCCATACTTAAAGAAGGCGACCGGCACTCTCCAAATTGCTTTCGGCCAATCGGCCTCACTAGCATTCTGCGCAAAACAATGGAGCGTCCACTGGAGCGCGCCATTTTCTATCACTTTCTATCAAATCACCTTTACTCTTCTACCCAGCATGGATTTATTCTTAATGGGTCATACATAACAAACACGCTTACTTTCGTGGATAGTCTGACGGCGTCCAAAGGCAGTGGCTTCATCTCAGATGCTACCTTCTTTGATCTCAGCTACGCTTTTGATTTTGTCTCACCCGGCTTCTTGAAAAAAACGAACTGGTAGCCTGTGGTATTCGAGGAGTGATTCTTCACTGGATTGCCTCTGTTCTCGATAATGGAGCCTTCGGAGTTGAAGCCGGATCAGACCCTTTGAGTCATTCTCTCATTTTCGAGAGAGTTCTCCAAGGGTCGGTGCTAGATCCTCTATTATTTCCGACTTACGTGCACCACCTTCTGGATACTATTATCAGCAACGTCCTCTTGTACGCAGATAACAAAAATCCGGAATGCCACCAACCCCAGTCCACTAGAGATTGATCTTGAAGCGATTAAGCTGCGGTCGGACGAATACAATCACCCACCAGACGACAAAATGTGTGCTCACCTGTCACTCGATGGAGATTCTGACAATGTTTTCATGATTAATAGTGCGTTAAGCACAGAGTATACCATGAAAATCGATCTGAAGAAAAATCTGTGCTTCTGGTTGTCGTCTAACTTACCTTTCGCGTATCACAATGAAATGGCGGCGAACAAGAGATTTGCCGTTCCTGAGGTGATAAACTGCACTATCCCCTTCATGAACAGGGAGGTGTTTTAAACGGTTTACGAGGCATATGTGAGGCCGCTCATGTAGTATGATAATCAGGTCGTGTATATCGGTCTGAAGAGAAAAATTAGCTGTTGACCATGTCCAGCGCGCAGCTACCAAGCTATTCGTGGGCGTAAGAAATGTTACGTAGAATCTCGACTTGGAATTCTTGATCTGTACCTAGTTGAATTTCGTCGACTCCGCAGTAATTTAATTGTCACGTTCCTTCTCAACAGTAGGCGTCGTTTATCAGTTGTTAACTGTAGGGGATGACGACCGCTGGCGAGTACATAACAGGGCGCTTTCCAAGCTTCTTCCTCCGATTGTTTTAAAACAGCGTCTCTTTTTTATATGGTCAATAACAAGTGAAACCGGCCTTCCTTCTAAGGTCGTCAACTGTGCTTCTGACGATCGCTCCAAAGATTTGCTTGATTGGTATTTATCTCAAGTTTCATCACGCCAGTTATCTTACTATGTCCTTGGTTTTCACAGTCATCCCCGAGAATTGTGCTACACTCTATATTCAACTACTTTCATTAAGATCGAAGGACGTCCGCTGTTACTCATCCATAAAAACAGACAAGATCCGAGGATTTTGGGCCCCTGCATCAAACCCGTGCATCGGTATATTCAGCCGCTAAACTCTGGTCTATTGCTACTGATTATCAGGCTTCTGGTTAGATGAATTTTATCAACTCTGGGGTTGAAACCTACGAGTGTTGCACGTTCACATCTTTTGATGCTAATTCTCCTGGACTGTTTAGTTGTGGCCATGGTATTACGCTATATGTATGGATGACGCTGATTCTGGTCAGAAACAATGGAATTTGTGTTCCGATCACTACAAGTGAAATGGAGAGTTCGAAGACAAAACGTCCGCCGTGGAGCTCGAACCAACGAGCCTGCACACCCCGCGCATCGACGGTACCACCCAGCCCCTCAGCCACAGCCAGAGTTGCACACAACTTCGCTTTCAACTACCCCCATATCTGTACCCATTGTTAAAAACTGCCATGCTGTAGGTCCCATATATATACCTATATATATCCCATGTGTTGGTTATATCAAATTCTGTCCGAACATATCTTACTTCGTTACTCGTGACCCATTCTGTATCGATACTACGGACTATCACTCGGAAACTTCTTTGTTTATTTCGTACAGCATCACTAGTTTGTTTACGCTGCCATGTTTTTGACTGATATTGCTGACGGATAAATCCCGCACTCAGAGTTCACTTCGTTCTGGGTTGTGCCAACTGTTGCTGATTTATGTACAAAATCAGCTTTATCCAGTAGACCTTCTGTACAATGACTTGTCCTGCCCCGAACCAAGAGGTTTACAGCTACCCCCATAGACTGCCTACAGCCGTTAATCCTGACATGTACGTTCAACCAGTATCTGAATGAATTATGCCCGTGAAGGAAATTAAAGCTAAAGTAAATGCGGCTACATGAACACATACCAATGTGCGTGAGCTGAAATTGGTCCGAATTCGTATTCAACTGCTGGAAATGCGAGCGGCCTCGATGAATAAGATGAAAAATTGCTGACCTAAGCATGGGGAAGACGGAAACGCGGAATGTGTAATATCAGACCATTCGGCGGAAAAATCGCTGCTGAGCTGAATACCCCACTTCCAAGCTAGCCTCGCTAAGCCCCGGTTCTGTGCTGTCGAGCGCGGCACCCGGGTGTCCAGTCTCAATGGACTGCCTTACCAGATCGAGCCCCTGGCATTAAGCAGACTGATTCAGTTAACACCGCGTTACATTCCGTTTTTGCGAGCTCCTTCTCGTCAATCGTTTCGAAGTTGGGTTATCTTCTCTAGTCTTGCATACTGAGAACGGCATTTATTTTGTTAACAGATTACTGATAACTCTATGCAAACTTGGATCGTTGACGAACAGCTCAGCATGGAAAATTCTCAATCCGCGTGTCACTTCAGGAGTTAATCTTTGGTATGTTGCGCCGCGTTACTCGAACAAAGTGGCCACCGAATTGATTTGAAAATGCGGAAGATCAGTTTGACTGTAGTTTCAGGAATATCTTCGTCGGCCACTGGGTTCTGGTGATGAGAATGTGCCAGACCTAATTTTTCTGAATTTATTTTTTATGTATAAGGCAACTGGTCAACTCCCACATATTTTGGATTCGATGCTTGTCACAGATGTCTGCTTAGTTTGACCCGCGGTAGTCACTTCATGGCCGCCACTCACCTGAATTCGTAGGGGCCATATTCAACGGTGAGGCATGTAGTCGAATTCCGCTCTGGCGAGTTTAAGTTGATCGGGAGCCGACGGGTGAGGCCATGCTGAGGCGACCGGTCCTTTCTTGTGGATATGATGTGTTACACTAGAGCTCACTGGTAAGATGTCGTTCGATGTAGGAACCAACCGTGGAAACTGGGCAAAGAAGTGCCCAAATTGCCTAGGAGCGGTGGGTTGGGCTTATTTGGGTACTGTGGTCGCAAATATTGCGTGCATGCCGGGTATGCTTGGCCTGGTGCTAGAATTAGTTGAAGGACGGCGTCTCGTATCAACAAGGAGGTTAAAGTACCAGAAAAACCTATGCCGATTATGGCGAAAGGTTCAACGGCAACTGTAAGCTCCCAGCGGAATGTCCACCGGAGTCTCAGAATAAGGAATGGAGGCCCCTGCCCATAGGTATTCATAGGCATGACATTTGCGGTGCGGAGATGTGGAGTTCGTGAACCGGGCGCCTTCATTTCCGTAGACGGAAACACACTAACCTGCGACCCGGTATCCATCAGGAACGCTTCACCGATTTCTACATCTCGCGCAAAAAATAAGGCAACACGGAGGGTCGACAACGGGGGCACTTTGTGCCGTTAGAGGTTGGCTGCTCAGTCCGCATTACCTTGGTGATGTAGGTGAGAGCTTCGATGCACCGTTTGTTTGGGTTACGAAAACTTTCGTGGCGTCAAGGAAAATCAGTTTCTGCCTGCGGTATATGCCGCATAGATGATACACTGGGCCGACAACCAAGAGGACGGATTGAAGAAACTTCGTTCCCACTGTTGAGGTAGCTGCTTGCTTGAGTGTTTGATGATTGTTATGTGTTTATAGAATGTTGGTGGCCACGTTCTCTGCTCTATTCATTCCCTCCTCATTGATTCGTCTCCTTACATTGGAATTACTTATACCTATTACGAGCTTCTCCTACAATCTGACACTGCCGTTCAATTTTCGCGCGTAATAACTCATTTATCCTATGAATGTGGATCTTGATGTATTATTAAATTTCCATACTTTTGACCTGTAAGCCTAGTTTCCGCGTAGTTTTTCTTCTTTGCCTTCCTTTGCCGGACCTTGGTTTTATGTACCCTGGCTTCATTTTCGCCTGAACGCTTTGTCATTACGTGACCGTTGCATTCGATCATATTTACGTGAGCCGGTAATCTCGGAACTTGTAAGCTTGGTAGATTCAATATCGAGGATTGTTGTTGTCTTCCACTATTTGGTTTAGCATATTGTTTTTGAACATTAGCACCTTATTAATAAGAAACTCGCCAATACGACCGTCTTTCTTTTTGGATCCGAATTGTTTGTTCGACGGGCTCAGAAATTATAGACGCTCGTTACTTACAGACGCGACTATCGTGGATCCAGCATATCGATAGATGTTACGAGAAGACTAAGCGTTGCTCGAACAACCACTGATCGTCCGGGATTAACGCTCACCGTGCCGCAGGTCTGGGATTTCCGCTTTCACAGCATCAGCGTCTGTTGTACCAAACTTTGAGGTTACCGGTTTATGGGAACCGCACATGCCTGATATAGGACGTGGACCGAGGTATGTACACTCGAACATCCAAATGTTAGTTGAAAACGATCCACTATTTGAGTGGCGATTTTCAACGTCTCGGTAGTATTTTGTTAACAAACAACTGAAACTATTACTTGCGTTGCTTCCGGCAATTTGTTGGGCAGAAGTTGCCTGATGACGGGTTCGTCCCTGAGCGAGTTTCTGATAAGTTGCTACATGTCTGCTAGAAGAAATGTAGAGCGTTTGTCGTCCAGCTACATGTTGCGGAAGAGTTGTTGGGGTGAGAACTTTTCAGGTGGTTTGGGGCGATTAGTAACCGCATTTTTTAAAGTTTCGTACTTGTGCTTTACCGGGTGAATTCGCAAAACTGCATGATAACCTCACTGGGAAACCTGGCTAACAGCTGACATAACCTTGCGAGAGCAGATAAATTTCCGTTGTCGAAAAATACTGGTTATAAGTAAACAAACCACTTAAACTTATCTGAAGGAAGTGAATGCTGTCATTGGTATACTTTTAATATGTGATTCTGGAATATCATATGAGTAAATGTGGACGAAATATTTGGGAAAGTGTGAAACATGCCTATTATGCCGTGGGAAAATTTTTCGTTTCAATGCATGGAAGAGGTTTGGTAAGGACACCGAGGAATTGCGCTAATTTGATTGCGACATAGGCTGACGAGATAGCTCAGGTTATTTTGTTCTGGTAGATAGAAGGAGCTATCAAAGAATGATTAACAAACATGCACCGTGTAAAGGTAGACCATTCTTCTTGAACTTGTGCGGGTAATGTTTCTTGAAATGGGTGCCGACAGTTGATAAGTGTGAGTGTTTATTATCATCCGAACATTTAATTGAAAATCGCTGAAATTTGGAGGCGCACTATATAATTAGATAAGGCTGCAGGTGAAGACTCCCAAACACAATGCGGGCGAAAGTGGACGTGATCTGCTCGGCGTATATACTGCTCACCGTAATTGGGCGTGAGCTGCCTCGGCATTATGGTAACGAAGAAATCGACAGGTAGTTTTGCAGTTACATGGCGACTGATGAGATGGAACTTCATGTGGTTTCAGAAAAGCAAGGAGATTTAACGACAAGTGGAGCATTGTGCCGCATGAAGCATTTCGGAGTGACCTGCTCGACAATCAGTATACGTGCACCCTACAGTCACAACGCCACGACGTGAAAATGATACTGAATTGTCGGAATACGTTTATTATATGTACATGTTACCATTATCTGGAATATTCCGTATAAATTTCTGAAGTCTCCTTGCTTCCTGTTCCGCTTCAATAGAAGTCCTCTTCTTGTTGTGTATCCTGGTCTAAAGTTAAACGGTATGTAACATGGTAGGTGGGGTATCACTTACTGTTGCGAGTGACGTCCGTGTAGTCGTTTGTCAACACTTCCATTCGGATCCACTTGCGTGGAGGAACAACGCGAAACTCATCTTCGGGTGTAACATCAGTGATTAGTGGAGCTGCACACAGTCTCTGTTTGCGCTTCAACGTCGGAGGTGGTACAGTGCTTGAGGTCGATGCAACGGAACCAGCATAGTTGATGAAATCATAAATTACCTGGCGAGGAGGGTTCTAAATGCCCTGCGCAGAAGTGGCAGTGCGATAAATCAGCAGTATTCATGCATCCCACGTGGAAAAACAGCTGGTCCTCATCGCACCGATAACCGTTCGTGTCAACGGGGTTACCACAATATCCACAGTGCACCCACGTGTAGACATTTACCCCCACCTCGGCTGTTTTGCATTTCAGGACGGAAGAAGAGGGATGTCTGTCTGTGGTAAAGCTGCCTAAGCTGTCTGAATAGACTGGTGCGTGAAAGCTATGCGAGCCTTGAAAACGCGGTTTCCTGTCCTGGGGTTTACATCGTGCAGCTTGGCTAACCCGTGATGAAGCATTTTGTAATCCAGTTGAAATGCATCACTACCGGCTACCGTGACCACTCGGCGGAACACACGGCTTTTGGGTAGATCGTAGTCAGCAAGCCATCTTCGATGCATTGAGAAGCGGCCTAGAGCAAATGCGTTCACAGTTAACCACAACGTATTATATGGATGGAAGTGCTTCCTGAGTACGGACAGCGGATGAATAAATAGTAACCACGTGGACTTACAGAAATTGCACTCGCACGTGCCATCAATGATGTTCACTGTAACATGTGTTCTCGTGACTCACCCGAAGCTACCAATTGATGTTACATAAAGTACGATTAACTTGAACTCGTCCAACCGTTTAAAGTGCGGCAGGGGAGCACGCCCCTTGAGATGCTTCAAAACAAATTGACTGGCGACCGTTGTCAGCCGCGAGAGCATATTCTTAACGTACACGTCTACACTGACCACCTGTCGGCGGTCGCAACCGTAGGTGCACTGCATCTCAAACTCCCGAATTAGCCACTCGCTGTGGGACCAAATTTTACTAATGACCGTGGCTAAGTGATCTCTGGGATGAGAGAGCTTCTTTGGTCGCCCATTTGCATCATCCAGACGGTTGTTTGTTCAATTTCCGATGTGAATAACATCCAACTGTGCACGGATGGTTCACTTTGGCTTCATATATAGCCAGTTGCACAGAAGATACTTCATAAAACTGAGGTCTGTTCGCCGGATTATTGCAACATCTCGGTTGAACCTTCAAAATGAATACAAAAATGTGATCAATCACTCTTCGGAGTTGCTGCAAGCAGCCATGCGATGAAACAAATATCGGCTTCAGAAGAAAATAGTCTAAATGGTGATCATAAGGTTTATTACATCAACTTACAAGTTTCCTCACCGCATCCCGAACATGAAAGTAACGTAACATTATGTCGCACTCAAAGACCACACGTGCTGCTAATATTTGGGCCCGGAATGTTTCGAACAAATGACGCAAGGATGCGTATTTCTTACTATGTACATAGGCGTACATCACGGGTCGTCCGTGACCCGTGCCGTCTATTACCAGGACCTGATACAGCTCCAGGGTACAACGGTGAATGGGCAGCGATAAAGGACCTGTTTTTGGCGGTTCATCCCATGAGTGGCACCGACGTTTACCACCTCAGGAAACCGTCGGAATAACTGCACTTGCTCTCTGCGTGCGGAACATATGTGCGTGTACCCATGGTTGTTGTCTCTGATGACACGCAGTACGCCGTTTCCCTCTATACGACGAAATTTGTAGCAGATTGTTAGCTATATTAGTGCACACTAACCCACTTACTCATCACTGGTAATTTCAACCGATGACGGAGGTTGCAACTATCCATGGTAGTTATGTACTTGTCATAAACATCCGCAGCATACTGCCTCAACTAAAAAGTCGGCGTGCTGTACTCGAAAAGATGTATCGAGTCGTTCACTTTTCTGGCTGTGAGCCGAAGAATACTCGGATGTGACTCGTACCTCAAGGCAGTTATGTCCTGGCTGTCTTTCAGCGTGAAAGACTCAATAACCAACGCGGTATTTCTCCTAACCACGTTAAACCGGGATTAACAGCATGTATCGCGGAAACTGAGCAGTGGGAAGCAGGCGAACTCAACTCGCTAAACACGTCGTAATCCACGGCTTTTGCCCTTACGTCGTTTGTATTTTATACAGCGGAAAGCCATCTACCACGTAAAGTCGACGAAAATCACGCACACTATTATATTTCAGGCGAACACAGCCTGATCTCTTGCTTGAGCCAAGCACATACAGAACATTGTATTCCTTCATACACCTATCTCAGTAACATTTGAACTCGCTGAAGCTAACAAATTTGCGACCCTCAAAGACGTCTTTGAAGCCCTGTAGGTAATTCGCAACTTAAAACGGAATATAGGATAAAATTGGTCAAATATTACCACACGTGAAAAATTTTTCACAGCATAGCACATTTATACCGCCATCTACCATCGTAAATTTTGATCTCGGCGCCAAATAGGAAACAAACCGATTTACGGTCGACTAAAACAGGTTTTTAAACTCACCTGATGCTCTCCGTCATGGGAATCGATGATTTTTGAATTCCTGGGCGATATTATGAAAATATCGCCCGGTATTCAATGATTTTTTATTTTATCGCCGTATAACTGCAGATTTCACTTCCTACGGATAATTTCCATCAAACAAACCAAGGAAGTGGAGTTGATCTCAAAAACGAACGGACCGTTAAAGCATTTATAACGAAGGATCGGCTGTCAGACTGTAAACTTTGGGCAGTGTTTTCATGGATATGAGCTATCAAGAGATACCAATCAAACATGTTAAAGAAAACAAATTATATATCAAACGTATAAATGAAGACAGAAGAACAACTGATTACCCCTACACCAAGAAGAATAATAGATATTTTAAAACCTAAAAGAACGAAGTCATCGAGACGCGAGCGAAAACCGTAGCAGGCCGTTCTACATTTACGTGATCATCACTTATTGGATTTACACAAATACACCATTAATATGTAGTGTTAGTTCCTGAATTCGTATGCACAGAGTTCCCCAACTTTATGTTACTCTGAATCGGTAGTAGCAGGGGGAAGACGATGAATCTGCAAACAAACTTTATTCATTTGATTTACACACCGTTTACAACAGACTTCAACGTGTAGGACTGTCGACGATGGCGTCCATTCGCATGACATGCCTGAGAATACTTGTCAGTTTAGACACCACGAACTAGCCCCAGGCGTTATTATCAATCTATTCACCGGTTTTTACCCTATTCACGTTCATTGCTTAGAATAATTTTCGCGCAAATCAGTATAGATTTTCACGCTGAGTTCAAACACTTTTGCTGTGTACCATCGGAACTTGACCTAAGTCACTATGGTTTGAAAAATAGGTTTTTATAAAACGTTTCAGAAAACATTCCAAAAACCCTTTGAAAACCGAAGAAACGTTCAACTTATGTCATACGTTCATTTTTTCTGAGTGAGTTATACATTTCTTCCATGCTGTTTGCCCCTCGTATTTTTATCCAAATTTCAGGCAATTTGGAACACATGAATATGTTTGCTGAATCTTCGGAGAAGTCGTCGGAACACTGTTCAACGGAAGTACCCTCAAGCTCCCATATTTTAGCCCACACCTGACGTTTCATCCTGATTGCATTTGTACACCTTGCAATTCGCATCTTTAAGGGTTTTCGCTTTGTTCACGCCTAAAGGCTCAGAAGGAGGTACAATGATGCTACTGACGTCGAGCCTCTGTCAGCACCCAACTGGCACACTCCGACTGCATCGTTGTGCAGTAAGCCCGATAGCAAACCAGCTCGCAATAACTTCCATTTGCCCTCCACTTTGCGCCTTACACACATTTATTAGGCCTCAGCACGCATCATCACTGGTGTGGCTCGCGTCTGTCTCCTTCTCATGTGAGGCTCGCCACACAACGGTCATCATTCATGTGAACGTAGGCCATTGCCAACAGTCTCATACGTAATGGCTTGACGACCTTGGAAGTACGCGACTTCCTCAGCTACGCGGTCACGTCTGGCTCACCAAATAGTAGTGCTAGTTTCTGAATTCGCACTTCCAGAATTCCCCCAAACATATGTTACTCTGAATCGGAAGTCACAGGGAGAAGACGATGAATCTGCAAATGAACCTTATTTATTTGATTTATTCACTGTTTACAACAGACTTCAAAGTAACAATTGAGGGGTGCTAGGGAGTTGGATGTGAGAAGACTTCGAGCGCAACCGCACAGTAGCCGCCAGAGAAGAAGCGTGTGTCGAAGGAAATTCCAGTCGACTTTCAGAATTCAAATAATCGTTAGACTGGTTAAGCGGCCGTCGTAAAGGTAACAGCTCAACATTGTTATCTTGATGAGTGTAATCTACAGCAATAGAGATGACGCAGATTCAATATCCCGCTACGAATAAAACTGCGATACCTCTGCAGGCACACTAACTTTGATGTTAGTGGATTGTAGTAAATTCGCATTCACAAAGCAATGTGAAGCAGCGCAGTGGTACTGGTAAGGCAACTTCCACGTCCCACAGAGGATAGAATTCCGGGGATGTCGGTGATTTCACTACAAATGAAATGACTGAATCAGTGACGAAGTGTACCATTATACAACTACTTATCACATTTGGCCTTGGGGGGACGCTCCATTTTGTTTCGTTAATTATACGCAATGGAAGGTCTGGTTCGAAAACTAGAGAACTATATGCAAAGTGGTACTCGACGACCAGTCTATCCGTGGACTTTTTCTTCAAAAATCCGTTTCCTTCCATACGTATATTACTACAAGAACAAGATATTTTTCAAAAACTATGTTTATTCGCTTGCGATTGTCACACCAATTACAATCTATTGGTATCTAAAGCTGAAAAGGTCCCAGAGGGCTTCGCACCATCACATCGATTATTTCGACCCCAACAAAGTCCCAATAACTAAAGTGATCTCGCATCATTAGTATTCTGTTGGTTTGAGCGATGCCAGATGTCAATCGTGAACTCTGTAGACGTTCATTCGGTATTATCCACTGTGTTAGCACACAATACAATACTACTATAACGTGTTTTTGGCTTCAACTGTGGTGATTTCTGGTAATGAAGGAGTTCGGTTCACTGTGTGGCCTCATCCATACGTCTTTTAGTCCGTTGACTTACCAGTGATACGAATCTACTCTAATCAGAATCAGACACAATTTATGGTCAACTGAAGGGTTGATCTACCTGTCACTGACAACAAACTTCTGCGTCGCTCTCTTTCGTCTATCTTGATCGGCCAGGACACAAGTTTACTACATTCTGTTGGTCACCCAGTTAGGATAGACTAATAAGTGTTTGAATGTGTACTGTTCTCTTTAATCTTGCCGAAGTGATGTATTGTATTTCTGAGTGTCAGGCGGATGTCAAGATGTTCAACGATGAATACAGAATGCAAAGAGCAAACTGACCAAAAAGACGAATAACCTGACGAATGCATCTTCGACTGGGTACATTTCATGATTTTCCATTACGTGTTTATCGCCTGAAACCATCTGTTTCAAAATGTTTCCGGTATGTTGGCACCGCTGTGCGAAAGTGTGATTCCGTTAGGATGAAGCTTGCACATAAGAAGTCCGATACTCGGGGCCTTTCGAAAGGGTACCGATAAGCGTTTCGTAACGAAAACAGGTATATAAATTTTTCTCGTTTGACGTCCTTTTGAGTGTCTTGACTGAACAGTTGAAAGACATTTAAAAGACGATTGAATGAAAATGACCCCGTAGGACCTATAACGTTTTGTACAGCATTTTGTACTTTATACTTTTGATTGTTCGATTCTTTCGCCTTTGTCTAATTCATGCGCACACTCCAATTTAATCGATTGACTCGATAATCAATAATGCAAAATTCACTTCCGGGGTCGTCAGCCGTGCGCTTTCTCTGCGCTCCGTGTCGCGCGAGTACAGGTTTAGCGAGTTAAATACCATTGGAACCAACCATCTACTTCAGCGAAAGTTTATTAGGGGCAACACTACGGATCGTATCCATTGGATACCTCGTTCAATGTAGTTGAATTTCTAAACCAACGCACCTTCACGAACTATTGTGAGTCATCCGCTTTTGTTTGCATCACTTTTTGGTTCCGCGTTCATACTCAAGTATTTTGATAGCGATCGATCTGCCACATAAATTGGTGAGGGCGAGTTTTTCGCATTTTCCCTTTTGTACATATACGTCTTTTTTGGTTCCGTTTTCTGTAAGCTCAGAACTCCCAATATTTTGTAATAGTTTCTGACTTTAACACTAGTTTATTTTCCGAGAATGCTATTGATCTTAAATTACCTGCATTTGGTAATTCAACCCCCCGGGTATGGTTCACTCAGGTGGTAGCATTTCTTCGACTTCGTAAGGTTACTTCACAATCCACCATGTTTTCTTATATGGCTACGCAGTTGCCCACAGATATTGCGTCCGAAGTAATTGATCTACTTGACTCCATGCCAAACGAGTCCTCGTACGATAAACGCAAAGCTGCCGTTTTAAAGCATGTCACGGTGCCAGATGAGGTAAAGCCCCAACAATTACTCTTCGGCGTCGAGCTGGGTGATCGCACCCCCTCTGATTTGCTCCGCCACATGAGATCCCTGGTAGGTGATAACAGTATAGATGATTCCATCCTCAGGTAACTGTGGACCAAATGCCTGCCGCTTAACAACTCAGTACAGAACCCCGACATCCCATTAAAAAAGTTAACAGACGGCGACAATGTTCACGAGTGTTTCTTCAAGCGTTCCATCAACCATGTGCATGACCCTTTTCCTCATGCTGATACACAACAAGAAACGCTTGTTAACCTTCAACGTCAGGTGTCTCAGCTAACACTCACTGTGAATAACTTAGCTGGATGCCTCATGAAGGGCCGTAAATTTTCGCGCACTCGACTCCGCTCTTGTTCGCATAGTTAATCCGCAAACCTCCAGCATCAGCTACTGCCACAGACTTTTCGGTGACAAGGTCCGCAAATGCACACACCCGTGTGCATATCGCAGTCGGCACACTGAGGGCAACACCATTCAGGGAAACGACCGGGCCAGCCAGCAATGGCGACAGTTGCCGCTGGCCAGCCCAACAGTCGCCTGTTTTATGTCCAGGATAACTCCACCAGACTTCGTTTCATTATTGACACTGGTGCAGAGGTCAGCGTTATATCCTCAGGTAAACTTAAACGCGATCTCAAACCCTCGGAGTGCATCCTACTGGCGGCCAACAATGCCAAAATCGTGACCTACAGTCAACATCTCTTAACGGTCGACCTTGGACTGCGTCGAAGTTTCCCCTGGGTTTTCATCATCGCCAACGTTCAACACCCAATTATCGGCATCGATTATCTCACGAATTACGGCTGTTGACCTTTGCCGCCGGAAACTCGTTGACAGCACCACTACTTTGTGCGTTCAAGGTAAAGCCATCACCATCAACTCGATCGGACTTTGAACGGCTTTGCCAGAAGCCAACCAGTATACAATCCTGTTGAAACAATTCCCAAGAATCTGTCAACCTACACCTAATACTGCAACGCCAAAACATGATGTTACACATCACATCATCACCAAGGGACCACCCAAATTCGAATGTCCGCGTCAAATACTCCTGGAGAAGCTAACTATCACCAAAGCGGAATTTGCGGAAATGGTACATCTGGGACTTATCCGTCCCTCAAACAGCCGTTGGTCATGTCCTTTGCACATGGTCCCCAAGGAGACTGCACGAGAGTGGAGACCATGCGATGACTACGGAGTACTGAACAGCGCCACCGTGTCGGATCGTTGTCCTATTCCGCATAATCATAACTTTCCCGTTGGCCTTTCCGGGAGAGATCTTTTACAAAATAGATCTAATCAAGGCATATCACCAAATTCCTATGGCTCCTGGTGACATCGCTAAAACAGCGATCACAACCTGAATTGGCTTATTCGATTTTGTTTCTACGCCTTTTGGCCTCAGGAACGCCACCCAAACATTCCAACGCTTCATAGACCAAGTTTTACGTGGACTGGACCATAGCGGTGGCCCAACAAAACGATGCAGAATTTAATCAGCTGCTCACTCATCCATCCCTAAAATTCATTCAACTGCCCCTCCTGCACTGCGACTCTAAAATTCACTGTGACATCTCGACCGGTAAGCCTCGACCCTACGTCCCCTCTAATTACCGGCGAAACATTTTCCGTCATTCTCACTCTATCTCCCATCCCAAAATCTGCTCTACCGCCAAACTCATTACTGACTGTTTTGTCTTGCCGAACATGCGCAAGGACCTACGTGAATGGGCCAAACATTGTCTGTCCTGTCAGCGAAGTAGGGTACATCGACACACCGTCACCACATCTGACACTTTCAGTGTACAGGATGCCCGTTTCAAACACGTTCACGTTGACATAGTAAGCCCGCTTCCAACCTCGAACGGCTTTACTCATTTGTTGACTTGCATTGATCGTTTCACACGCTGGTCATAAGCAACGCTCATACGCGACATCTCAGGCGCGAAAGTTGCACGGACATTTTTGGAAACCTGGGTATCCTCCTTCGGTCTACCTGCTTCCATCACTACTGATCGCGGTTCTCAGTTCACATCCGCGCTGTTTCGTGATCTGCAGTACTTTCTCGGCTGTGAACACTTTCGAACAACCGCTTACCACCCGGCGTCAAATGGCTTAGTGAAACGATTCCATCGTCAACTCAAAGTCGCCATCCTTGCTACAGCATCTGGCTCAAACTGGTCGAAAAACTTGCCGCTCATTTTTCTTGGCATCCGCAACACTATCAAGGAAGACATCGGCCGCACTCCTGCTGAACTTGTCCATGGTAACACCGTGCACCTATCAGGTGGAATGATTACGGATTCTAGAACCACTGATGAGATAGACCCAGCATCTTTCGTTACACGTCTGAAAATGTTCATGCGTAGGTTGAAGCCCACCCAGACGAAGATCATCCCGAGACAGACCAAAATGCATGAAGATCTGCTTACTTGTCCCTTCGTGTTCACCAGAGTCAGTGCACAAAAGAAATCTTAAGCCACCCGGTGATGGTCCATTTACAGTGCTCGAACGCAAAGACAAGTATTTCATAATCAGCTGTAATGGCACACATGATTCAGTAAGCGTCGACCGCTTAAAAGTGGCATATGCAGATCCTTCTGACATACCTTCTGCTTATCCGGCCATGATTACCTCTCCGCCCCATCCAAGTCTTTCGAACAACTCCACTACGCAAACTCCACAAACAGTTTCGGACTCCATTACACCTGCCGATGACGTATAGCTGTTTCATCCCCCTCCACCACGAACACCTTACGGATGAAAGTGAAAACTTCCCGTTCGTTTTGCGGATTACACAGACTAGTACCGTTCTTTTTTTCGAGCGTCTCACACACTACTCAACGCTCTGAGGGGGAATTCTGCAGCGTTTTGTACAGCATTTTGTACTTCATACATTTTATTGTTCGCTCTCTTCGCCTTTCTCTAACTCACGTGTACATTCCATGTTTAAACCAAGTTAATCGATCGACTCGAAAATAGAGAAAAGCATGTTTGGTATCTAGGCTAAGGTATGGATTCAACAATTAACACGGTTTTGGAACTGTAGACCAGTCCTTTCGGATTATCACCTCCGATATTCAATGGTCGTCCGTTGACATAGGGGCAAATAATTGAAAACGGGGTGTAGCACCGCCCTCGTAGATTATAAAAACTCTAGACGCTCAGCTAACGACGTCGTAAGGAGGTCCGTTCCAGTGTTTGATAGCCCTGTAAAAAAGAGTTGTTGCATGAGGGCAGAGTTTGCATGACTTCTGTTTTGGCCTCGTCAACCGTTTTCAGCCTACGGGATAAGGAACTGCTCGACGATACGTTTGCTTAAGAAGAAGTGTGTCAGAGTTAAGCCACTGTGGAATCACCGAAACTCAGGTGGATACAGATTATAGGTTTCAAGGCGGTATCCATACGTCACAGGTCAATTGCCGTGGTGGTAACTGTACGCACCTGATAGCAAGTGTCGTTCTTCAAGCCACCATACACAGGTTGATTATTGTACTGAAGCAAAGGTTTTGCATAAACCCAGGAAAGCGTCTGAAACACTTCTGTCTTTCATCCAAGGCGTACTGAAGACTTTTACGGCCCTGGTGTTGATGGATGAAAGAAAAATTAGACGATGTTCAGGTGCTTAAATCCTTCTTTGGGTCTATCATGCCGAGTGCACTGCGAATCACCTTGGCGTTGTCTAAGCTGGCGCCAGTGACATGTGTATATACCTACTATCTTTAAGATGAAGTCTGTCTTCTGATCAGCGCTTAGTAGCTTCTAAGATCAACCTGTGGTGCACTGGGTTCACTAGCATTCTACACTTTTGGGTCGGTGTGCGGAACAGCTTTGCTGGGGGATAGCATCTGGGAGGTCGTTGATCTAAATCAGAGATAACAGAATCTAGTGCTGACCCTCGGAAAACTCTTGTAGGAGTCGTGAAGGAGATCTGAAGAAGGAAGGTCAGTCTCTAAATTGCCTTTGAGGATAGCCCGTACTGACGCGCTCGTTGTCAGTTCTGGGATGCTAGCAGGGCTGATGGGTCGCTAGCCAGCAATAGAGTACTAACCGTCAATCCCTAGGCTTGATGTGGCTATGGCTTCTATCCATCCCGTGAGGAGAATTACTTCTCTGAAGGTCCTGAAGAAGATCTTACCGGACCCATCGTATTCTATGAACTGACACCATATAAGTCGTCTTCAACATACAGTTCGACAAGAAGTTGCTGCTGAAACTTTCACAGAATTTAAGTAAGGTGTCTGTTCGACAGTGTTACGCTTCAGACCTCTCGGCAGTATTCTTTGAATAACTCGGTGAGCACTTGGGGGTCGGAAAAATCCTCCTTATACATTGAAACTAGTCGGGTACCTATACGGTGTGCAATGCATAGGCGTGGCACTGCCTCGTATATGTCCCTATGTGATCACTGAAACTTCTCGACTCTCGTCAGAGTATTCCATCCTGTAGTAAGCACAGTTCGGTTCACAGGGCTACTCCCACGGAGCTCCGGAAGCAACCACGAGAGGGTCGCGATGCTTAGTGGACACGACACGTTGTTCATACGAAGCAAGCCGCTGCTACTGGGAACTCTCGGAAGCTTTTCTCTCATCCAAGCAGTTGGTAGCAGGAGACTAGACGTGAGCGAAGCGATCAGCAAATCCCCTGGTGAGGCTGTTCATAACCTGCAACGACGCATAGGACGCAGGACTGAGCACTTCCAACAGCAGTTCACCTAGCTTCTGCGGGGCACTGACTACGCCTTTGGGATCTGCCTATGGTCTGTTGACGCTTCTCCGCCTTCATAAACAGAAGTCCCTCTTTAGGTCAAGTTTCTGAAACGTCACAGGTCACTCGATCCAGACGAACTCCCACTTGTCCGTTCTTAAGGTGGAGATCCAGCCCTAGGAAAAAGGTTGACGGCCCTGCTCCAGATCCAGGATCAAGATCGTCCCAAGTGATCAGCGCTTGACTAACCTTATCCCCGTTTTCAAAAACGATGCAGGTACTTCGTGCGCAAATCACCGAGGGATTAGCTCGATCCCTATGGCGTCAAAGTTGCTGACAGCCATTGTACTTCGTACACTAAATAAAACGCTCGAAAAGCAGACATGTGAGGAACAAGCTTTGTTTTGCTCTGATCGTGATTACATTGATCACATCCTCACACTGTCAGATACTTGAACTCTGACATTCATATAGAAGACCAACAGTTTTTCTTTTCAGACATCAGGGGCGGCTTCCGATTCGGCTGACGGAGCTGCACTTCGGGATTGTCGATCGGGAAGGGTTTGCCTGAGAATTATATGAACATCCTAAAAGCAATTCGCTATTAGATCTCGGGTATGGTTATGACTTATGGCTACGTATCGCCTATCTTTAGCACCTCAACTTGGCTGCAACATGGTTGTCCAGCCTCCCTTTCCTATTCAACTGTGCAGTAGACATGATCCTATACTGTGTTCCGACAGACTGCGAATGTGATGGTGTGCAAATGATTTTAGGTATTCGACTTCCAGATGTAGAGTGTGCAGACAACACCGTCGTGACCAGTAAGGGTTCATCGAGAGCCCAAAACATCTTGGACAGATTAAAGGCTTCTGTTCGTCACTTTGGTGTAGTCTTTGCACCTATTAAGCGCAAGATGCTGTTGCGAGATTGGCAGGACTCTGTGAGTGCTCTCACTGTTGATGATGAGCAGTTGGAAGTAGGCGAGAAGTTTATAGATTTTCGGAGCTATATCAGCACCGGCGGTATATTTGAGTAGATCACAAACCCTGTAGCGAAGGCTCGGATAGTAAAGGATGAGGGAGGCCTAAGACTAGTTGGTAAGAGATGGGACTTACTGGTACAGTGTTACTATATCTATTGTGGGATATGGGGAGTAGTCATCAGACATGGGAATCGGGATGGACCTAAGAGCTAAATTTGATAGGACAATGGAGGAGGGGCCAACAGTAAAACGTTTTCACCTATCTGCCCTGTTGTATGCAGCAGATAGGATGACGCATTTTATGCTGAGACAGCCGATACAGTATATAATTACTGGTGTTTTGAGTATTCGTGGTTGTATGTGGGCTGTGATACTGCTGGGACTCCCAGACCTAGACAGGGGATCGATTAGGATTCAGCCAAAGCCTCTGACCCAAAAGCCTGTACTACGATGCAGCTGGTGGATGGCAGTGCACCAAAAGGGATGGTTTTTCCGGAAACAGTTGTCAACATCCTTCCAACCTGAGGGACTAGGAGACTGATTTTTCAGACATCTAGCTGCTGGCCTGCCTAGTATGAGTGACTGTCGATATGTTCGTTACACTGTCCAATTCAGCCCAGTAGGTTATCGAGATGTGCAAGCCGTCACTCCGCATTGAGCTGCAGTCTCTTTTTGTCCACTGTGACTCGTTTTTGATAATCAGGTCAAACACGAAAATGATCTGGCCCTAACACTGCTGTTCCGTGGTGCCGATACGCTGTGTCCACGCTCTTAGTCTTGTAAAAGTCGGCAGGTAAGCTGTGAGTTCGTTCTCACAGTCGATTTCGGACGTCGGTGTCTAGGCTGCCTCATCGTCATAATCATAATGGTCTTGAGCCTGGCCAGAAGGCATTGTGGCTCGGGTCTCCGCTCACCATAACAGTGACGTGGAACATCTCAGAACAAATGCAGGGACTCCATTGACTGCAGCATATTACCATGTCAGATAGCGTTCCTAGCTAGTCGGACCCCAGCCCAACAGGCGACACCTACCCACTTTGCTCAGTGGAGCAGTCATGGTCTTCCAATTTCATGGCCAGGTTGTTGTTTGATCAGACACGAATAGAAGTGACAAAATATGGATCGCTTCAGTTATCTTAGTGGTTATTAATTTTCATGTTGCCATTTTCGATCGTGTTCTCTGGGCAAATGACATCAAAATAGACACGCACAGCATCACGTTCAGAATCCAGGTATTTGCTCCAAGATGCACGACAGTCATTATCACAGTGGCTCTCCCTGTAACTAACTGCTGTATGGTAGGGCTGTTCACAGCTGAGAAGTACAGGAAGATCACCATGTGTCACAACGCCTCTTTCTGTGTTGAATTGCGGTGCTCGAAATGTGGAGACGGTGAGTGGCGCACAGTTACGACAATCTTTCACTACAGTCATTGCGTTGTGCCCGGACACAAAATACCTCCGACCAAATTGAGCATTCAAATCGCCCCCTAGAACGATTATATCACAGTGTCTGCTTCAGAAGGTCGACGAGAGCGTCGTAGAACCCATCTTTGGTGGTATCCGAACAGCTCTCCGTTGGAGTACCCACCAGTTTGGTGAGTATACAATGTTTTTCTGGTTTATGTTGACCATCTGACCGATGTACTGAGTAAAGTAGCACATAAACGACTGCTCACTGGAATCTAGCGGTGCAAACTTTGTTCCTGATTATGTCAGTCATCCATAATAAGTAGATGAGAAAAACCCTGAAGTTCCAGGAGGTTTTTTAGTCTTCCAGGAAGAGCGTCAGATGTGTTGCATGAAGACGAATAGTGCACAGCCCCCACTAGAATTATTTCTGGACTCCACGTGGCTATTCGTGGTCACAACATCGCGATTATCGGTGACCATGGGTATTAGGAGACTGACTAAAGAAGATCGCAGAGCCCTCGATATTTTCCCATGGAATCGGCACAGTGCACGGAGTATTCAGGAGCAATAAGTTCATCCACACTGTGCCCGCTGAAAGCCAGGCCTTCGTGACAGCAAAGTTGTAATGATCCGCATCATAATGCAAATGTCTGGTTTCTGAAAGTTTGGTAAATAAGTTCAAACTGTTTGCAAACATGCAACGGAAAGCTATTTCTTTCACCAGTTGTGTGGGAAAGGGGTATCGGGATGAGAGGAAAAGTTTGAAAAGATGTGCATCAACTGAGAATGAGACACGGATGACAAGCTTGTAATGAGTGCTTTTCCCCTCCCGGTAGCTGAGATGTGGTGAGTGCCACGGTTTGTTCTTATGTGCTTGTCTCTCTTGGATGCACTGCCTACTTTTGGTTCAGCGTGATTGATGTCCCTTTGGTCGCATTCTTCCTTAGAGCTGTGGATGGGTGATTTGCTATTTGTCGCCCGCATAACTGTGCATAGTTCGTTACGCGAGGGGAAATTTTGACCGGATGCAGCTAGAACTCATCGAAGGAGCATGTTGAAATGGACGATCAGGCACGCAGTCTTTGAATCGCTGGAGATGAACTCAGTGGTACATTCCGATTGCAGAACTTAACAAGTGAATATTTCGTAACCGGTCCTTTGAGGGATGCGGGCAGTGAAAGTACGATGAACGGAAAGGGGTCATCTCCTTGGTGATGGTCACATCCGCCCGGTTCCTCAGAATTTGTAGATGGTAGGCTACGACGAGAGTTGTAGTTGATGCGCTTTGCCGAAGAGACCAGTGAAATATTAGTTGGATTCTCAAAGCTGGGAACCAGAACCTTTGGCTTCAACTTAAGCTCATGATCCACCTTATAGTATGTCCTAGTTTTGGCCACTTTTAAACGTCTTTCTCGAACTTGTGTACAACGATCAAATGAGACGTGTTTTCATGATGCACGAGTTTCAGTTCAAGAGCTTCGTTTGACACCACCCCAGTGCTTCTGTCAGACAACCTAACGAAAAGGACATATTCTTAATGGTCTAGGAACTTAATCTTCCCACCGAAAACAACTTGGTTAAGTTCCGAGGGAAGGATGCACTTGAGACGGACCAAGCCTGATTGCCCGGATAGGATATGGCATGGAACTATCTCTATGATACTGCCCTGCTCTCGTAGACAGAAGGTTCTGTCTGTACTCTGAAGAATGGTACCGCCTTCCTAGCTGTAAGTCCGGGAAGTGTGGGCGCTACACACTCGTTCAAGGCGGCCCAGCTCCCTCTTTTCACCTGGCAGCGCACACTGAGTGTCCAGTGATTTTTCCACAAACAACGCTTTGGCAGTATTCACATTCATTTGGGTCCTAGTGGCATTTAGGTACCCACCGAGTTTGTGCATTCACCTCAGCGAATGCTTTCACGGGAGCACATGCAACAGAATACGTAAAGGGAAGTTGTCCATTTGGGTAACCCGTCTGTAGGCTGTATACAAGTAACCGGGTTGGATGAGACATGCAATTAAGTTACATCGCGAGCCGGTAATTGTACTGTTTAACCTGCGAGTTATCGGCCTTGCAAACGTTTCGTATTGAAGTAGGTCATGTAACTCCTGTTCTGTTGTAATAATCAGATGGCAACCCTCGGCACTATGGGCTTCGCGTGTTCCTTAATAAGCTTTTCTAGACGAGCAACATACGTGAAAGGCCAGTTCAGTCGTATCGTAAGTACACATCTACATAACCCCGATTGTCAAGCTATGAACAAGATCTCTTTTCCCCTCAACAGGACGTGACCAAAATGTCCTTTGCGCCGCACATTCCAAGTCTGCTTTGTGTGAGTAGTACCTCGCCATTCACACGGCACTTTATCATCACGTTCAGGAGAGATAGTTGTTCATCTTTATCGTTCTCACGCGTGAAGTCGAGCTGGGAAGTGTGGTGCTCACTGCGGAAAATATAATCCTGATGTACATCCTCATTGATTACACAGCTGATGTCTTATACATACCCTTTGTGTATCCTGGTGCTCTCAATAATCGCAGGTATTAAACTTTTTTTATCATTGCTTGGAATATGCATGTTCAAAGCAAGCAATAATGTGACTGAGCGCCGAATTTTTCCCATCATTACATAGCTTCATAGTATGACCTATTTAGATATTTTATCTTTTTGGCCAAGATTTAATCTTTCAGGTCCAACGCATGCACAGAGATACTGCATCGATTTCACAACTGGCCCTCCGCATACAGTGTATACACACCTGGGAAATTCATTTACTTATTGAGCACTTCAAGGGAACAGATCGAGCCCACGAACTGTAGAGCATCCTCCAATGAGTGTACTGATACGCCATTCCGTATGGGTTCTAGCAACCCCGATAACCCAGTGGAAGAAATGTTGCTTTCGCATACCAGAAACTGGGCGCTATGGGTAGCTGTCATCGTGAACCTTCTGTAGACCAACTGATATACTACAACGTCGTTTCTAATAGTTGTTCGTGTCTAATCCTTATACGCAATTCCAGAAGGAACGAACCCAAAACCCACCGTTAGGAAAGTAATAATTAGTATACTCCACCATTAGTTGGAAATGAGGAACATAAATGACTGGCTTGTTTTGGGACCAACTGCGATAATCAGCACCTAAGCAGGACGGACAAATAAAAACACGGATAACTCACAGGAGTGTAATTCCATAAAAACCGAATTGCCTGTGAAAAATACTGGTTAGCTCGTTCCAAACAATCCATCCCTAGGCAATCAAAAACTACTTGAACCAAACAAACAGCATAATAAAGGGTGACCTGTATGAACTGAACATTACACACAACCGACTGCAGTTCTCATGTCCCCATAGCCCTTTCGAACAAAGGCTCCGTGTTCTAGTTTACCTCTTTTTAAGGCTCGTCAGTAATGTGTATCAGACATTATCAGGAAGTGCATCTCTCAGCAAAGCATTCAGGACCTATCACGCCATGTCGACCCGATTCGGATGTCATGGTTGTGGGTGGTAGTATGGTTCCAATCGGCCAATCACACTGCAGTTATGCAATCGAACGCCTGCAAGGCATCTGGACTGAGTCATATATCGCGTTTGCTTTACGATTTCCCCTGTGATGTGATTTGTTCTAATGCTCTGACCGTTTTATTTGATTCACTCTGCGTCCTACTGCCATGCATGATAGTCTCAGACTTGCTTCGTGTCTTGCCCCCCGTGTATGGTAATCGTTTCGCCCTGTAAATTCAAAGCCCCGTGGCATAATTTTATTATGATCTTCCGACAAACGGTGCTAGCGCCTCTCTCCTCCTTCTCGGTTTTGGGTCAAACGTTTGAGCGCGCAATAAAAAGAGGCGATCCAATGCGTAGCCAGGATCAGAACTCCGGCCACTCCTCCGTGAGGCGACCGTTTTTACCACATCAACAATCATATAATTATTCAGTTCAAATTAGCCAAAAAAAACCCTACTGGTCAGCACCATCTAAAATATCGCGCGACCAGCTTAATGGGAGCAAGTCCTAGTAATTAGAGTCAATCGAACAGTTACTGTAGCTCCTCTGGGGACGACTTGACACTTTGAGCAGCATTTACGAGCGAAGGCGACTGTACGTTTGTATATCTCAACTGTATCTAATGTGGTATCAGGCGCATTGGTAAACATGGTTGTATCTAGAAACAAAATGACTCGAAAAGCTCGCAATCCACTAAATGGAAAGCATTGAATACTCGAGTGGAATAGCTGCGAGTTACCTCAGCAATTGGCGAAAAAGCAAATATACGTGCAGTACCTGTAGATAGAGAAATATTGAACGTTGCCGGGATCCTTAGGAAACTCACGCTTCCTTAAGTGAATACGTCAAACTATCCCTGGAAGGGTGGCGGTTGGCAATCTTCGGAACTGTACTCCGAGAATATCGACCCATTGGCTGTTCTCTAATGTTTTTGCTCACAACACTGCCGATTTTGTCGGCCCTAGTTGAAATATGCATCACACTACCAGGTTTCTCTCTTTGGTCTGCGTCATATCCAGATCTGAGACACAAACACTGCGAATTGTAAGCGGAACTTTCTCAAGTCGATTTTCTAGCTGGTTTACTCCAAAGGGGCGCTGTCAAGGCATATTGCTGATCGTGATTCGACGTGGGTGGTATCACTGTACCTGTTTCGTAGTCAACAAGCTGATGGCTAGCACCTATCTGAAAGATGCAACTTGCAAAATGTAAGGAGATGACTAAATGAAATGCCCATCAGCGGGTGGAAGTTGGGAGCTTGAGAAAGAACTCGTTGGACATTGTTCGGATTAACACCATACATTGTCAAAGGTTTCAAAAACCAGAATGTAGAAATTCACTAGGTGGAAAATGTACAGGAAGGCATATAACAACTCCCGGAAAATTTGGGGTTATCCACATTTCGGGCGTGGAACGTCTCGATGTTTTGAAAATCATAAATAGTGTCGTGAACATTCTTTCAAAAAATATTGAAAACACCTGACAGTCACGGTTGTGATGGCCAGATAGACGTAGACATACCATAGAAGTGTTCATATCAGACTAATGACGACGCGTATTAACAGGGAAGTACTCATGGACTGAGAATTATAAATGTGATAAAATGAGACGGGAAACTCACCGATCTTTCAATGCTAGTTGATTTTAGGTTTGGTTTTACGATAGGGAGTAACGCTTGGGATCCGACAACAGACCCGTTGCTGGCGTTACTTGAGAATGGATTTACTGGTGGGCTGGCCTTCCCCCGCTGGTTAACTTAATATGTGATCAGGGGGAATTTTACCGTGCTAACTACGGCGACTTATCGTTACGTACCTCAAGGCTCATTGCAAAACTCAAAGTGGACCATCATGCAGTTCTTACAGCAGGCATTGGTGATTGTCTGAGTGAACCTAAACATGTGTACAGCTCTAGAGCTTTGTGTTAATACACGTCTGGTTTGCCCACCTATAGTTTTAGGTCTTCGCTGTTGTATGTGAAGTCTGCGACGACAGGCATAATCACAGATGTTTTCGAAGGTAATTAATTCGGTGGGAGAAACACCCGAGGTAAGCTTACAGTGGCGCTATAAACCACTGCAGCATAGGTGCACTTCAAGTTCCTCTCAAGAGTTATATGAATTTCCAGACGCACAAAAATACGCTGAGTACGTACACATTAACGAATCTGATTGAGAATGGGGGATTCTCCTAAGTCAGTGGTTGAGCGGTGAAACGAATACGAGTGCCAAACAAACTAGTGGGACCAAAATTATAGAGGACTTTTCTTAACTGTAGCAAGCATACACCCGGAGGCGAACATTCTTGTTCATGAGGGCCAAAACAACGGTTCACAAATCCACCTCACAACTGTTCTCCTTTCAGGAAGTGGCAGACTGTACCGAAGAGAATACCAGGCGTCGCGTAGCTCAGGGGTACCGACTGTCTTGTTAATTACTGCGAAATATAAGTTGCTATACTATTTGGAGTGCTCATTTGCAGCCCGTGAAATTGTAGGGAAGCAGAGGACAGTGGCCGTTACAGTTGTAAACCTGTAAATTGTGATTTAGACAGTCGCTTCAAATCGACCTCTAGAGAGTCGGTAACAGCACTGTTGTGGGATAATTTATCCGCAATGACAATCCATTTCACATATATGCCTAATGTCGTTTGAAAACCGAGAAACATAATCCAGCTGGCAAATCTCTCCTGGTGAATACTTGTCAATCAATGCTTTGAAGGCAAAAGTAAATGGTTCTTAGTCCGTAAAAATCGTGGAATCACGACCCACTTGCGCATGGGAGAAGTGTTTTACCTCGAGTTACACAGGTAAAGGCTGGCAACCGAGAACATTAGACTCAACGGTGTCTGAGAGAAGGAAATCAGCGACTGTCAGAAATCGATGCTTTGTTGTCAGGTTTGACTCATTGTTACATCGTTGTTTAAACCGCCATAAGTTGAGCAGTGGTCAGCGCTGGCTGCTTTGCGGTTCTACTTTTAAGCGGGAATATCACGAGTGGGCGACAAACAAATGTATCGTCTCAGCCAAATGGAGTAAGATGCGGGGTCAATAGATGTCGGGGTAAGTTGGATGTACAAACGCAATCATCGATAGGCTAGGTACTTGTAGCTCACGCAGGTGTATGGTTGGAGACGATAGAACACGGGTAGTGTGGTTCGGCGACGTGCATATCACCGTCGTTTGGTTGAAGATGACCGAGCAACAAAAACAGAGATGAAGCAGCCTCGCGGATCATACCTTAACTGATGCCTGAGCGCATGTTCACAGGTCATTATCACATTACCGCAGACCGAGATGGTCGAACCGTCCGGTACCATTGACAAAATCGACGACTGACAGGTATTCACTCTCTCGCGTGACTAATGGTACGGAGCTCATGCTATCTAGAAACGATTTGTTTGCGTCTTCTATATCACATGATTACGATCCAAGGCGTGCGCATTCCACATACTCACGAAGGTCAAGTCACGGTGAATGTCACGTCGCTGGTCGCTTGAATACGAATCAAACCGAAACTGTTTCTCTTGACTGCGTGAAAGATAAGCGTCAGTGGCGACTGATTAAGATCGAAAGATTTCGAGAGTGTGCGTCTGCAGTAAAAATTGAGGTCGAGGACAAAGAAAGCATACATTTATTGTGAATTGACAACCCGAAAAGGGGTAGCTGGTTTGATTACCTAGTGAGTGAAACAGCAGCGAGTAAGAGACCGGCGCTTACGTCGCGAATAAACTAATCAATCGCTTGAGGGTAACTGGGCACAGGTACCAAGCCCTTGATCAGATTTCAGCTTCTTTTGCTGACTTGGCATAAATGAAAAGGAAGAATGATGATTCAGTTATTCCCTTCAAGGGGGAATAAACTTAATGATTTTTTGCGCGTGAAACAACTGTTTGGACGACAGAACGATTAATTAAACATCAAACAGTTGTGGAACCTACAACACGAAGTACGGTCCGTAAATTTTAAATTACAATAACGATGCACAAGGCCCGTACACATTGCTAATGGAATATAAAGAAACAAGCGAGTTGATAATAAACTGAAAACAGACAACGGGATTGGGCAAATAGCACGAAGCCACCAAAATTATTTACAAATGACGTTCCGGAGTATTGCGAGCGGGCGACACAAAGTAACCTTAAGAAGCATCTGGGACACTAGGCTTTACTGAAACGCAATCATCGAACAGGGTGTCTGACAACACCCTAGGGTCCACATCATGTATCTCAATTTGTGTGCCTGAAGAAAAATGATCCGCGTTCTGTAACAGCTCACGTGAGCTTATCTGCACATCACATATCTGGTGTTCAACCTCCGAGTGTTCATTGTCAGATTCTGCGGTTGTCGTTTCCAGCAATACAACAGGGGAAGTTTCCGCCACTGTGTCATCAGCATCATCGTCGATGGAGCGTGCAACCAAATGTCTCCCAGATTCTTGATCTGTTACTACGTCCAGTACCGTTGCAGTGTCTAGACAATTGTCACTCACGCCCGATGAAACCACGCACGCTCCCGACTCGCTGAAGGACAGTAACACTTGCGGGGTTGATGTCACTTCTGCTGTCATCTCAGATGACATCAACTGATGTGGTTGCACACTGTAGGCAAGTTGTTGCGACTGCTCGTCTAGTTCGGCCGTTGTTAGCACGGCAGTTGCACCCAGCATCGAACCAGACTGTTGCAGAAGCAATGTGGGTCGCTGACAACGTATGAATGGCAGACAGACAGCAAATGGAATTTGTCAACATAAGTGAGAGCAGAGAATGAGTCCAGTTGAATTGGACATAAATACGTGCTTTAAGAAGTGCAATAACCAACACACAGACGTTACACAATGAATACACGCAACAGGCGTACAACAATGGTTAACAGTGTGCGTTAACTTGCAAGTAAAAAGTCTTCAGGGCGTGCAGGATGAGAATGTTTGTTTCCACATGGGAAAACAAAACTCCAAAAAAATATAAATACCAAATTGGGAACAGTCAGGATATACAACGAAATAGGCGTTTTGAACAGTGGACAACCATCCATGCGAAGAATGTCTCGCCAAAGGACAGAACGACGAGTGACGAGAAAAATCCGGTAAAAATGAGAAACAGGACAAAGAATGATCCAGAAGGCGGACGATCGATACCATCAAGCCAACGAACTTTGCGCTAACATGTCAAAGGCACACGATGTGGGCACACAAACACGCGTTTTCATTGTCTTGCGACCTTGGAGTTCTAGAGCGCATTGACGACGAGACGCGCACAACGAATGAAAAAATACAAAAGAAAGAGGAACATCGATCACTACATTAAAAACGCAAGACAGGAAACTCTACAGACGACCATGTGTGGATAAATGGATGACAAGGGTAGGCGCATGCAGTGTTTCCAACTAGCGAGGTTCATGAGAAAGAGGAGGCTAATGAGACTGAACATTCCAGGGAACATCCACAGATATCATAACATGCACAGTTAATGCCTAAACTACAGATCAACAACTGCACTTACACCAGTGGAACCGTCGGACATCTGATAAATGTAAAAAAAGACAGGTTTATGATAAGCGTTGAACAGTGTGAATTGTATGATTACAACGCAAGCATTGGGGCAAGCTAACTCAAGTATCGTAACAAACAATGCACCAAGAAAGTCAAGAACACTAATTTCAAATTAAACATCACTTGCATTTGATCTCAGCCTTTGCATTCAGGTAGACTTTCCAGACAGTCTGCGCTCGTCAGTAGTGCACATCCTTGACACGGCTGGGACTAAAACCAGTAACCGTGTCGACTAATTCGCCACTGGACTCATATCAGGCACGTTCGAATTGTCACGTGAACGCCTAACCACTTTCAATTGAGTGCTGACCATGTTGCCCGGTCGTCTCGACAGCAGGCTGGCTGGAAAATTAGCTGAACGCAAAGACTGCGATTAAATGCGAGTAACTCTCAACCTGAAACTAACCACATCATCGACTACTCATCAGTAATCTAAAATACAATTTGATTGCTTCGCAGGAAATAAGAGCGCATAATTCCACATGCGTTGTTGGATAAAACGGTGGACAGGAGCAGTTGGCATCGATTAGCTGGCGGTTGACACGCGGGTATGGATCGCTTTTGGCAAACTATGTTACGTGTGGCCCGACTATAATGAAGGTTATGGAAAATGATGGCAGCTTCTGCAGAGACAAGAGGTCCAACTATACCCTCCATAGACCAATAAAGATTTGAATGCAGACGGTGGTTAAGTAAGCCTTGAATATCAGCCATGCTTGTTTTTCATTCCGGATCATACACTAAGGGAATGTATTCTGAATAGCGCAGACATACACCAGTTACACTGAGTAAAGTTAGCTGATCACGCTGAGATTGAATCACTTTAGTTACACCAAAAAGGGTAGAAAGCTAACAAACCATGATTAAGTTCAATAGACGGACAATTCAATAACGCACGAATGTGCATTAAGATATTACGACTGAAATCTGTAAGATGGCTTAAGTTTACTAGCGTAGGAAACCGAACTGCATCTGCTCACTCGCCGATTTACTTGATAACTTCACATCGAACTGGGTGAGCTTGCAAAGAGAACATCAGACATAAAAGATAGTTTAAAAGCGGCAGGCAAAAAGATGAGTACATGCGAAGCAGAATGATTGCCTTAACGAGGCATGTGAATTCATTCAAAAATGCTATCAAACCCTATTGATGTAAAGTGAAGACGTGTCTCTCAGATCACCCGCGCAAATGACGAGTGTATTCTTCTGAGAACATGACCAATGAGTAAATAGGGTTTTCGAGGATTGGAAACATAATAAAAGGGCGAAACAGAAGCTATTATTGGTAAATGGGAAGGCGTTCAAGTTGAACCAAACTGCCAATACATTGTTTTGACGATCTGTTAACACTAAATCATTGATATGAGGGTGTGTGAGAGGGAACGAACCAAAAGTAGGAGTTTGCATGAACTTACACAAAGGCAAAGTATATGACCTAAGCGCGGTAGCCTCAGTTGTAGTGAAATGAGATTGATGTTTGGACATTCTGTAGTTAATTATGAAAAATCAGCCAAGCTTCATGCTGTGACTGGCATCAGCCAGATGTTTACCGATGGTGTCAGATATCGATTTCCTGACCACATTCCGAGAGTGAATGTGTTTGGGAAAGTCCTACCTCTGAAGAAAATGTTTCTCTTGAAACATTCCCAACAAGTATTCCACAATTTTGGGTAGTGTTCCTGTCCCTGCTGCGAAAAGCTAAGTTTGCCATCCTCTTCTCAGAGTACCGCTGGCAAGTTGAACACTCGATCACAACAGAGTAGTTTCATGTTAATAAATGGTGAATAATTTACTGGACGTCTTAATCGATATGTATGCTGGGACCTTAAAAATGTATTCGCCTAATAATAAGACTTCTAAGGGCAGATTTTCATCACCTTGGATGTTTTCTCAGAGAAAATAAATCGTCTTATAAGGATAATTATCTTACACGAGACAGCGTTATTCCATTCAGTCATTCAGAACATTTGCAGACGACAACTACGGACGTTGGTAGACGGAAATGTTAGGTCCTTCACAATTTGTAGCTACTTCGCAGTCCTATCTAGTCGTTGGCGGCTCCGATGAATAATGCAAACACATGAAGAAAAACCCAACCACCGCCAGCTGGTCAAATACTCGCAGCCTTGACATTACGCACAAGTTGAGTTGCTCATAAGACCATCCCACTTGATGCGTGCTGACTGACTGATACGACAGTCAAACAGTATACGTTGGTCCAGAACAGACTACGCTATCCAGAAGGATCACACAGACACTGTGTACCTTCATTTCAGTGATAACAGGACGTTTTGCAGATGCGAAAGCTGACAGTTTGGTAAAGGCAGGAAGCCCCAAAGCCATTTAAGCTGAAACCTCGGCGAGGAAACACCCCATACAATTCGGCTCGATTTGAGCGCCTTTGCCAGAAGGATTGGAAAGGACATGCCAACCTCTCTTCGAGCAAGTGGTGTGTACAGAGCCAGTCTGATCCGAGTAAACCTCTAACATCCCATCCTCTTCTATTTGAACAAAGAGGTTTACAGCCGCCTTGGTAGGCTTCGTACAACTGTGGAACCTAACGGATCCTATAGTTCCTAAGGTGTGTTCTTCGTGCTAATTCGTCTCCTCCAATGGAGAGTTCAAGTATTTTCGTTGAACTCCTCGGGCTGACCCCCGTCAAACGTAGCGGACCTGACAACCAAGCACCAATCGTTGGTAAGAAATATGTGAAATTTCTATGCTAGTCTCTAGCTGAGGTATTCACTCAGTTTCTAATAATGCAAATTCATTGACTGCTGGTGGACTGCACGCATAGTACCAACTCTTACAAACAAGAGTAGCCAAACTCCATCTTATCTCACGTACATTTGAAAAACTCATTCTTGCTCTAGCGAAAGCTTGGATAAAGATCGCGGATTCTAGCCAGTATGCCTATTGTCGATCACACCCAACCTTGGATGCTATCACCTGTCAGTTCTGTCATCGCTTGACGGAAAAACAGAGTCGTCCCCATGTTTCGTAGACTACGTCAATGCCTTTGGATGCGTTCACAGAGAAACGCTACGCCAATATATCAGAGAATCTGGAATTCAAACATCAACCATCGCGCTTTCACACTACTACTTCACAATTTGAAGTCAATTTACGTAATCCGGTGCTCATTCCTCATCGCCACTCACCACTGATTCTGACGCTCTAGCGAGCACATTGCTCTCAACATTCTTCTTTCCACACAATGTTGCATCCATAACAGTCAACAATCGCACATTCGTAATCAGACATGTAGATGACTTGGTGTTGGACATCAAACATATGACGACTTTCCTCTCTCCTTGCTAGACAGTCAATTCGAGCTAGCAATTTGGCCAGAGTCTCGCAGTATGTCCCTTAACGCATCCAGATACGCTGACATTTTGTTTTCGTCTACAAGATGGAATCAATATGACAGACTTTCTGGTGGATGCTCCTCGAATGCTTTCTGTTAAATATCCGGGGAGTGCTTTGAATAACAACGCGGTATGGTTACTTAACGTTAACGAAGTTTTCACCGAAGTCCAGAGGTTTTGGTTTTCGCTCGACGCCGAAATTCCCTCTTCTTTATTCACCACCACTATGTTAATAGATTTATCAAGGCCTGTGTGCCTTCTCACCACCTTTATCGGTCATCAGTTGTTTTCCTTGGTTCGTTGTCGATGAGCTTTGTACTGTTTGTTACGTTATAGTGGCATTCCCTCTCACACAAATCGTTGATTCTATTTTGTTCCTTTCACAATGTACGAACGCTTTTCGGTAAAAAAAATTCTAACGGATGCAATCCACCCTTTATATTCAGATCTCTCTAATTGTATTCGCACATCTCCCACTAGATCCTTGTGCAAAAATTTATCTGTACGCACCCGATCTTACTATTCTTCTGTTACTCCTTATTTAGCTAGAGTACCCAAAGAGTCCAAACTAAAGCAGTTGATGCCAACTGTGATCGATTTCCCTAACCTATCACTGGGTTCCACAGTTATTTTGTTACCTAGGCACACTTGTTTAAATGTTCATCATTTGCTGAAGATGTGCGCACACAGAAAAGCTGAAAAGTCACCTCTAGGGGTTCACAAGGCATTTTATCGACTTGACCTGACTTGGAAGTAATGGCCAATTCAGGTGGACCTATTGAAAGAACTTATTTTAACTACAGTCAGAAGGTCACATGGCAGTGGCCTCGGCTGTGGCCAACGTATGCCGGCAAACGAATTTTAGTCGACTGGGCAGAAATCCGTAGAGAACAGTGATTGATCGATCTACGGTGACCCGATGGCTGCTGGCAGCCAGATAGGCAACCTACAATGGCACTAGTGTGATCAAACAGATGAAAACAATCCGAGTACAAGAACAGAATTCAAGAGATTGGTAGAAAGTCCATGTTCACGCGATAGCCATACAAAGGGGATACACTAGATAAATTACTAACACCTAACAGAACGTTCAGTGCAGCTAGTTCTCCGGTGATGACTCATCTAAAGTGAGTAAGCCGTTCGTCTGCGATAATTCAGTATACTACGTGGGTCGTGCGACACGGCATTTGCCTAGAAACGTCAAAGAACATCATCCGGCATGAATAGGGGAAGGTGAGAAGAAAGCAATTACGAGCGCCATTATAAGTCATTTGGCGGACATCATCATCATCATCATCAAAACAGCCATGAGCCTGACCAAAATGTACTGTGGCTCGGGCCGCCGCTCACCTCAACAGTGACGTGGAATATTCTAGAAGGAAAGAGTACTACGAAGGACAACAAAGATTGAAGAATACTAAACGGAAGAACTAGAAATGGTATGGATACAGGTACTCCATTGACTGCGACACACCGCCATCTCGGATAGCGTTTCTAACCAACGGTTTGAGTGATCACGAGGACCCCATCAAGGCAGACGATGCCTGCCCACTTTGCTCAATGGAGCAGTCAAAGTCTTCATATTTCCTGACCACGTTGTTGCTTGACCACCACGCGGTTTAACCCAATCGCTAGTGCCCTCAGTATATAATGCCCGGTATGGTAAACGCTCAGCTGGCATACGGAGAACGTGACCCAACCATCGCAAGCTGTGCAACGTAACTACTTGACCAATTGATCGCGCATCCCGAACGTTCCGGAATACGCGCCGGCGAACTGCCGCATTGCTCACACGATCAGCCCAC
>QNGE01002849.1:32860-50121 GCA_008508345.1 Paragonimus westermani | reverse complement strand
TGATGTTTTTCGACCGTATTGGATAATACGCCGGCGGTCACGGTCAACCGCTGGGCGATCGAAGTGCTTTTTGTTTGAGGGTACCTTTTCTAACCCCCTTCTTCCTGATACGGAAGACAGCAGTGCCGCAACTATAAAAATAGTTCTGCTGTATGCCCATAGAATCGTGCCTCACTACCTAAGTACTCCTACGCGGTCAGTAGTGCGACATACAATCCTATGAGTGTAACTGCTTTTCGTCTGACTGCTCCCCTTTGGCCTGTCTGACAAGGTTGCACTTGGAAGGGCCGGAGTCCTAGTCAGCATAGCCCGCCGGATCAAAACAGTACACAAGCCCGACCACCACGTCAAGGTGACAGTATAGGTCGGGCATTTGGCGGACAGCAATCAATCAAAATTTGTTCGCTGGCGCACCTTGGCCACAGCCGAGGTCATCGTCATTCGATCACTTACTCCAATCTTGTGTGTGAAGAGAAAGTTACTTTCAATCGCTCCATTCGACCCGGTCACTGGCTGACTAGTCTGATCAAAACATAAGCATCCAATACCCAATCGAATTTCACAAACACGAAAGTGAATCAGTATGAGTCCTAACCAATACCAAGTATTTCAAGTGATCGTTCATATTTTGGTGTTTTAAAACCGTAATAGTCCTATCAATGGTACCCCTTTTCCTGAAAGGAACTACTGCGGTTCAACCATTCAGTCATTCATAACGGCCATTAGCCTGACCAACTGGCACTGTGGCTCAAGCCATTGTCCGTTCTAACGGTGAAGTAGAATAAACTAGAAGCTCAACAGGAAGATAATGAATGTAGTACGCATACGTTCAGTGAGCATAAATCAAATAAAAGAATTCAGTCGGATTACTCAAACGAATCTAGGTTATTTAACCAGCTAACGGAAGCGCCGCGTATTTATCATGCGTAGCACAACACAGAAACAACATTCAAATCTGGCAGAACATGCATGTATGCAGAATGAAACCGCACCTGGAGTTGTAACAGTTGGGTCCGTTGACCATTCGACTCTTGGACGATGGTAGGGAGTGCTAATCCGCCGGCTGCTTGGGTGACGACTTGAAGTACGGGAATCGTGTTCCCATTAGCGTCGGTTAATAAGGTACCTCCTTGTCCAGCTGTTGCGCCAGAAATGGCATCAGTGCTGGACGTCTGGTGTTATAGCAAACAAAGAACGTTGGACAATTAAAAAAAACGGTTCAGTCACTCCAAATCACGGTGGTACCGAAGCCCAGATCAGCCATGGAAACCGCTAGAAATAATCCAGTGAGTCGAAACGTACCAAAGATGATAACTACACTCTGGTTAGTGCAAAACAGCTGAGAACGCACAAACGCCAATAACAATGTACGCATGAGGTACATCACTTATTCGTAACATGTACTTGTTTGGTGATTCTCCACACGGCCAGAAATAAAGTTTGTCATAAGCCGATCGGTCGTTACTACCGCAGTATAAACAGGAAATGCCAAAAAATAATGAACAACAGTAAATTAACGAAAGAAGTGACTGTGCAACCAAATGTAACTAAGGGCTAATGACCACACAGCTCTACGATTTTGGCTGCACATACATTAGGCAACACATCCAATTTGACCAGTTTTTAATCAATAAAAAGTAAACAACTACCGATGAGTACCGACTGGGCACAGCGGGAATAGGATAGCACCTAGTTCGTGATACCACAACCTAATGAAGCTCGAAATGAACGAAGCCATTAACGTAATCTGAAGTGAAGAAAGCACTCGAAAACACATTAAAAGATTGCTGCAATAATTATGATACAAAATACACAGTCCAAACCAAACAATACTGTGAGAAGTGAAACAGTCTCCCTAGGTAAATATGTGTTCATCAGACAGTGTGCATGTTCGATGTAGCGAACGCGGCCTAGCCGCTCAGTGTTCGCAACCTTCCAGATACTCAACTCGACAAGGTCGAGCCTACCTGGAAGTGTTGAGGCAGAAGTTGGATCTGAAACGGCTGTCCCGAAGTGGCACCACCAGCACCAACTGGAAGCTGCAGAACGTATTGGATGGGAGCAGCAGCGGACGCGCTGGAAACAGTTGCGCTGGTGTTTGAAGCAGAATTTGTCACTGTAGACTGAGCTGTAGCCATCACACTACCGGTTGAGGGAATCGCAGTGGCAAACTGAATTGTGGGTGTATGGCCCTGTAACACCGTCGAAGCAGCGGAACTCCCGACAGCGCTTGGGTTTGAAGTTGATGCACCACCAAGGGCGATGGTGAGTGTTTGTGGTTGCGAGGCAGAAACATCTACAGGAACCACCTGGTTCGACGTCCGTCCGTTGGTGGTTGTTACAAAGGCAACGGAAGCCGCTGAATTCTCAGCTTTAAGGTTCGAGGTTGAGGTGCCACTCGCATTAGAACCGGCAACAGATGATGGCGAAGCTTGTGCTGGCTAAAAGGTAATCATTCCCCAAAAGATTTGTCTGTGAGAAGACGCTATCCAAGAACAGTGCGTGGTAAAAGAGCGAAGGACAAAAAGAAGGCAGTTCACTAAACAAATAACCGCCCGAGAACTGGTTTAAGCATCTGACTACCTCAAAAAACCGTTCGAAACGAAGTCTGAAAACTGACCGAACAAAACAGTGTAGGTGATTACTTATCACTAATACAGACGAACAGTGATGGAATTTTATTGTGAGCTAGCTTTCTGATCTGAGAATGCTGAAAAAGTCACAAAATTAACGCTTGACAGGTGACTGCAGCTTTCAGACTCAGATGGACTGTCGGCTAGCCCACACTGAAAGAAGACACTACAATCGTGTTTCACTCTTGTGGGAATTAACAGGCAGTGCATATCCTGGTTCGAAAGTGAAATTACACCTCCGTCTTCGTGACTGTGAGGCGAGCATGCTCACCACTATTCATGTAACATCACAATAAGTAAAACTGAGTCATTCCATTTAGGCAATAAGTCACAGCTATTTGTGAGTAGTATGAGGTTTTATAAGAATGCGCTTGTGACTTGGTTATACAAACAGCTGAGAAATTCAATTTAAGTCGCTCACCTACGAGACAGACCACCTAAATGAACTGACTGAATAAAACAAAAAGGTCCGCACAGACCAAATGAACCGGTCGAGTGCAACCTAACAGCGTTGCCTCATTCCGATCGAAAAGTTCTGGAGACGTGCATGCCAGAGAAGCTTTTACTCTTGTAGCGACCCTATTTGTTTATGGCTAACTTACAGTTAGCATTTGTACTCTCTCCCTTCCACCACATTTTGTATGCGCTTAAAAGCTTGTTTGGACGAGTATGGTTACCGGCAGACCACCCGCGCACTCGAACGTTTCTGCTCCGGTGCCTGCTCGCGTGACGTTTTGCTGTGTTGACGTTTCACCTCGCTCTTCGCTCGCTCTCGTCGATTTTACGTGTCGACAATATATTTCTCGTCTACTCGTTGCGTTGTTCGTAATTGATCGGCCATAGCCCGTCTGAACTCTACACTCTCCCTTAAGAATCAGCAGTCGATGATCCATTCAACATGGCACTTTGCTGATAAACGTTGGCGGATTTTCCCAATTGGGTTACGCACGGAATCAAACTAACTTCTGAACGCACATAAAAACATTGACTTGATAGGGAGGATCCAAAAATAGGTCCATCGAGGCAATTCTGGCTGTATATAAACAACAATGTGGAACTAATCCGCAGAGTAAGTAAAGTCAAATTACCTGCTACAGCTTAAATCTGGTACTCTGGGAGAACTTTCAATATTAAGACGCAGTTTGCGAGCGCGCCTATTATCTCCCACGCTAATCATACATGCGGCTAACTGAGTAGCGCGGTACCTAGGATAAGTGATGCTCAAACTGATTTTCCAAACTGAAACTGTGGACCGTACCGACCGGCATGCATAGGAGAGTACGATGGGCAATGCCCGCTTGTTTACTGTTGGTTTCTATGGACAACACGTATTCACTTGAATGTCTACCAGGCCGATTACACTATTGCTAACAACTTACAGAGTCAGCTTTGACACTAAGCGTCCGTAAATGCTAGAATTTAAAAAAACAACCACAGTATCTACCCGACGGTGTCCACGTGATTCCTCGCGGGGAACGATATCGATCAGAAAATCAAACTGATCGGTATCCCCATCACTGACAGCCATGGAGATATCGTTACGCTGCAGTGTGCGACGGCGATTGCGCTCCGTATGAATCCATGCACGCAGAGTAAGTTCCCGAATGAACAGTTCAGCGGCCTTTGCAAACAGGATAGGGGCCTCCGCACTGATCATCTGTGTGAGGTTCCATATAAGCACATTAAAAAATAAACCACTCTCAGCTTGATAATACGCCTTAAACAAAAGTTATTGATAGCAGTGGCGAATAGGTAAAAAAACGATGTAAGCGAAACAGCAAACCATCAACGGGGGTGGTTAAACGACCAACATGAGGATGACTGAACAGAACAATATGGGGGACTTGTAACTAGATCCGGTATATACTACCGAGTTCTTAGTTATTCTAACACAAGAAGGAAATGTAAAGGCAAGCCAATTCATACTCCAAGAAGATGACCAGACAGTACATCTAAAAACAGATGAGAACCGGTTTGAGCGTTTCGTTGCTTGCCAGAGTTGACGCACATCTTGGAAACGTTTTATCACCAAACAAAGCGACGTAGTCAAGCGCCTACCCATTGACGCCACCTCGTCTGACTAGGAAGCATTTGCAGTGGGAGTGCCTAAGCTCCGTAAATGACCAAACATCCAAACCATCAACCTGAGCAATCGAATCTACCACTACTCTGAACATAATCATCCTTTCGTGTGTTCCATTCAATTCACGGTACTCGATATGCGCATTGTAACGTGTCTCTGATCACACCTCTCAACATCCGTACTCTTCAGAAATGTCTAAGTTGAGTTCACCATCTCAAGTGCCATCATCCGTTGAAGAAGTCAAGTTCTCCCTGCATATTCAGGTTCCTTGTAGATAAAAAATAGTAACTATTCAAGTAACGCATCAGACCACCGACGCGGTTGATGAGTTGCTTAATTTGGGAACCCTGTAGTGATTACCGGGTTTCAGGGTAGCTTTTAGATGAGCGATCATAGGTTTGGATGACGTCCTACATTTCAAAGGTAAAAGGTAATCAGACAAGAATGGGTAGGTCTGCCCTCGGACCTATGCAAACACAAGTTGGTTTGGTTGAGCGGTGTGGTCGTTTCGGATGGAAGGGCGGCTGGGGTGACGACTAACGTGTAACAGGCACAAATAATAATCGCGAATTTGCATTACTTATGAGACGGTCGACTTATCCGTACTCGTCATGGGACGGATAGGCACCTGGTTCTGTCTCGTATGTGCCTGTGGTACACCATATGCCGAGTGGGAAATGCGAATAAGCGATGTTGAAATCAAGCGGAGAATGTCATGCCAAAAAAAAAAATCAAGAACAAGCTGACCTCGGGTCTACTCCAGATCGGTCGGCTGCAAGTTGTGTTACACATCTTCGTATACTGACTGCAAAAGCAGGGGAAGGCTAGAAAAGGCGTTAAAGTGCCCAGTCCATGAGCAGACAAAGTAACCAACGGAACCGTCATTTATCCTAGGGAAGAAGTACTGCTGAGAAGGATAAATGTGCGCCTGCATATACAGCAACCTGCCAGTACTGATCGAGACTATACACAAACATAGGCAGGCGATCTTATGCAACAAGGTTAGCGGTATCTGGCCCGGATTAGCCTGCCACAATGAGCGAAACCAAAGGACGCCTGTACTTAACCACCATCGCAACTGGCTTGCGCCGCATCCCTTGCAGTTCCACTCACGCCATGCTATCATCATAACCGCAGACAGCAATACATCAGTGTAAACCACTGATCCTTAACTGCCACACAACCATGAAGAAAAAAAACAGCAAACTCTGTCCAAAAAAGAGAGAACAAAACAGGAAGGGGACTGAAAGGGACCTAACTACCAAAAATAAATAAGTCCACATCCATACATTCAACATCAAGATGTTTGCGCCTTGCAAACAAACAACCGAGCTGTAAGTGGAAGCAATGCGCCATCAGCAGCGCAGCTTCCTTACGGCTTTCACTGCCCCATGTCATTAAATGCACTCACTTCACAGACAACTCGGCCAAACGACGACATCACTCACGCTACTGATCATGATTAGCCATCATCTCACCACACGTCTTCAGTCACCAACCGTGAGATTTGCAAGGGCATCTGCCCAGGAAAGGAACCCGAACTACAGTTGTCAACCGCTTCGTAAACGAATTCATCTCCCTACGCCCAGTCATCATCTGTCCACCTCGTACCTTACGCCAGCCGACCTCAGCGTCAGCAAAGAATGTTCAGCGAGGCAGACGATCAGCTGACATCCTCAGTACATGGCCTAACCGTCTGTCTGTGCAAATGTAAGTAATGAACAAAATAGCCCGTTCGATAATCAGTGCCAAACACCCGATTCCTCACCTCTTCGTTATTTACTCGCTGGTGTCATTCGATACGAGCGACTGAACTCAGACATCGGTGGTCAAATACCTGGAGACGGTTCACGTATTCTACCCTGAGCGGCCAAGTTTCGCTGCCAAAAGGGAACACAGCCCTCGCTGTCGCCTTATACACACGACCTTTAAGCATCAAAGCGGTACATTTTTGTCGCCACAGATGCTCCAGATTAGCAAACATCGACCTAGTCTTAGAGATACACACTTCTGTTTCATTCCACACACCTAAACTGCTGCTGATACAGATTCCCAAGTAAACGAACCGATCAGCAAACTCCGTAGCTTTAGTACGGTCGGTTGGAGTGGAAGCAGACACAAATGTTTTTAGTTCCATATGTTGACTACTGTCATGGATTCTAGTCTCCGCGATACAGCAAACATCGATATGCAGCGAGTCTAACGTTCCTGCGGGAGCGGCCTGCTGACCTACCTGTCTTAGCGTGCGGACTTTACAGGCACCTATGTTAATTCGCATTTTAGGTCTAAGCAAGGGAGGAAGAAGGCCTGGTGGTGAACGGCAAGAGGTGGAGTTCACCGGCCCAGTGCTACTACGATTAGCTCTCTGTTGTGGGGCCTCGGGAGTAATCATCAGAAACGGAGGTCGGGAGGGGCCTGAAAGCTGAATTTGACAGGACAATGGGGGAGGGGCCAGCGGTAGCGTGTTTTCGCCTATCCACCATGCTGTATGCGGCAGATAGAGCGACCCGGTTCATACTGCGACACGGCCGATGTATTATGGAATTAGTGGTGTTGTGAGTATTCATGGCTGTATGTGGGCGGAGATACTGCCAGAACGCCCAGACTTAAGTAGGGGAGAGCTTAGGGTTCTCAACCAAAGCTTCTGGTCCAAAAGCCCATACCGCAAGACAGCGGATGGGTAGCAGTGCACCGGGACTAGTACATTTTCAGGAAAAAGATGCCAACCTACTTCTAGCCCCCAACCTAGATGGCCAAGAGACTGTAGTTTGTCAGACCTCGATCTATTGGCTTGTCTGGTATGAGTATGGCTGTTGCTGGGGTCACCACCCCGGTGGGTTTAGCTTAATTGGCCATCGAGATGCACAAACCGACACAGCGCATCAAGCTCGTTGTGACATCACGTATCCAGTGTAAACCTGAGGAAATGAGACCAGGAAGTGGATGCGTGAGGCCTTTGTGTCCAGCCGGCCAATGCTGGTTAGCCAACTGGTAGGTTCGCAAGCTCGATGACCGGGTCGGAGAACAAACCAGGGCCGTCAACAAGATAAAAGTAGCGAACTCGCACTTGACAGCGTAATAAGTAGAACCTCAAAGTGAAACACATTCATTTTAACAATTCGTTCTCACTTGCATCTGAGGAATATTCCGTGAAACGCCTAAAAACTAACGCCAATAATACATGACAAGTACCGTTTGGATGGTAGAACTCAACAAAAAAATATAACAGGTACACTCACCATTGATTTAATATCATCGTCTAACTTCATAATCTTTTTTATCCGAGCAAGTGGAAGATCCTGCGTTTTAAAAGCCGAATGATCACACTTGAGGTTGTCTATTTCAAGTCTTATAGTTTCCCAGTAAGAAAGCATCTGCGCTTGGCAGTCAGATAACTGATCGACCGCATAGTCCATTGTACTGTAAGGAAAATAGTGGGTAGTATTAAGATATGCTGACAACAAGCAACCAATATGGTTACCGTTTAGACGACTTGTCACAAACGTTCACTTCACTCTGGGACCAGATCTGATTACACCACTGTTGTGCCTGTCGTCATTCCTACGAGTACGGCAATAGTGATGAACGGGTAACCCACGGAAATACACATGAAAATACCCTTTGAAACGAACCAAGAGGATTCGGGCGGTGGTTGACTCTAACAGAAGTCAACGAAAGAACAAGACGAAACGAAAAACAAACAGGACGTACAAAGTAAAAATAATGGCGACGAAAAGGGAATCTGCCACCACAACCGAAAAATCTAGAGAGCAATTTAACTCATCTAGGTGACTGCTAACAAAATCTCCCATAAACTAAAGAGCAGTGCCGAATCTGTAGAAGGAGAAGGATGTTGAGTCGAACAGCATCGGCACTTCGAACGAATGTGAAGAACAAATATCCTGCACCCAGACCGACTGTGCACGACTCACAAATAACGATACGGCAAGACAACGGGAAAGACAGATAACAGTTTACCAATAACACATGTATACATCTAACAAGACCAGTGAATATGCGATTGCATTTATGTAAGACTGTGTCCTTGGGCACCACGTGAAGGTAGGAACAATAAGTTAAATGAAACTACGGTTCGCTGGTTTGTATGGAATGCACTATACATCTCCAAAATGTAAAATGCCGCCTCAACACTAGGACATTCCCACTCCTACTTTCTTCACTGCAGGTAATCCGCTCGAGATTGGGGACAGTTTCACATACTAGGGCAGCACCACCTAGTTAGCTTGTAGTATTACTGATGAGGTATCAACTAGGATAGCAAAGACGTGAGTTGTCTTTGCCAACCTGCGTAATCTGCGGCGTCGAAAAGAAGTTCGGCAACCGCTGGAAGGAGTATATAATGCTTGTACATGTACCGTTTTGCTCTATACTTCGGAAACGTGGCCGGTTTGCAAAGAACATTTCAACAGACTCGTTGTGTTTGATCATAGTTGTCTCCGCCAATGAGACCGCACTAACTAAACTGATCGCGTGAGCAACACTGCCATTCGCCAGCGCGTTTCCGCAAAGCTCGGGATTTACGACCAATTGGCCAACTAATCACGCTGTACAGCCTATGATGGTTGGGTCACGTACTCCATGCGCCATCTGATCGTTTACCGTACCCGCCATTATATTTCGAAACTATCAGCAGCTGGGTGAAACCACGTGGACAAACAACAAAGTGGTTACAAGATATAAAGACTCCGACTACCCCACTGGGCAAAGTGGGTGGACGTCATTTGCCTGGCTGGGGTACTCACGATCACACAAATCGCTCGTTAGAAACGCCATCCGAGATGACAGTGTTCCACAGTCAAGGCGTACCTGCATCCAAGTCATTCCTAGCTCTTCTACCCAGCACTCTATCAATAATACTGTCATTATTCTAACCTTATCAACAACATTTCTTTCAAGATATTCCATGTTACTGCTGAAGTGAGCGGCGATCCGAGCCACAATGCTTCTTCGTGAAGCTCAGGGCTGTTGTGATGAGGATGAGGAAGTTCGTATCTCATAAATGGCATGAGGTACGCCAAACCTGACGTCAGATCCCTTCTCTGAGAGTTACGTTTGCTCCATCCATACCGCCTTCCTTCTGAGTAAGTTGGACGTAGGGTTGTAGTCTGTGAGTGATCTGCACAAGTGTCGTTCTCCGCGTTTCATTCGTCCAGCGCCCATATATAGATATATACATACACATATATATAACACAAATAGTAGTGTGCCAAACAGAAGCGAAAAGAAAAACTGTACAACGAAATGATAGGAGTTGTTGAAATCTTGATAACACTGTGGAAATGACTGTTCTGGATCACTGCTTGAACAAGTGGAGACTTGCGGGATGTGACGAAGAGACGAGTTGATGTGAACTTAATTCTTGACTTGTAATTCCTTTGCTGTGTGAAGTTGTACAAGCCTTGGAGTCAAAATCACTTCGGTGCAACCATGTACCACTTAGCTCATGTCCACCAGTCCAGGTGCGATGTCGTGTCTTTTTCGCTTTGAACCTCTATGTGACCACGTGTAAGAGGGCCTGATGACTTCGGTTTGAGAGTGTTCGTGACCAATGACAGTCCCAATCCATGTGCGTGTATGGAGGAACGCGATACAAGATGACACAGACACCAACTGTGTCGGACGAGCTGGGCTTGCTAGCCGTGTCAGGTGCACAATGAACAAACGGCTATCTGTCAGGGTCACTTCGCAGTTCGGAATGTAGACTGAAGTCACAATATGTGGAATTGCGTTGGGTTATCAAATACGACGTATCAACGCGGTTATTAGTGCAGACAGACAAAAGTGTCGAAAATACGTCAGAAATGTCCTGTCAAGAGAACATCTGCACGCTACACTGATCGCATTTCACCCTGCGACGGGTCGTGGACCGTATTCATCCCCGTGGACAGCGAGCGGTCGTGGTGTCTCCATAATTGACGGATGGTTTTGATTCGGTTGCCCGTCATCTGTTCTGGAACCGCCACCTTTTCAACTGGGATATGCCATTCTGTTAAGACGGTTGTGAGCCCTGTCTGCAAGCGAAGTGAGAATTTATAATCAACTGTCTCGAGCGTTCATTGCTTCTAATGATATCCATCAGAGATGTCTGACTTTCCCAGCACTGTCATCAGTGAAATTTTATGGGACGCGTTTGGGGAACGTAAAAGGGCTGGTATTCAGCTCCTTGTTGACAGTGAGTTGTCTAACAAGGAGGGTGTGGACGACGTTGTCCTGCCTACCATCGTCATCATAATCATCGCGGACAATAATACACCAGTGGTTAACAGTGATGCATAATTGCCGCGCAACCATGAAGAAAAAGCAAACCACGTATTCCGGAACGTTCGGGATGCGCGATCAATTGGTCAGCTAATTACGTTGCACAGCTTGCGATGGCTGGATCACGTGCTCCGTATGCCATCTGAGCGTTTACCGTACCGGGCATTATATACTGAGGCCACCAACAGCTGGGTAAAACCACGTGGTGGTCAAGCAGCAAAGTGGTCACGAAATATGAAGACCTTGACTGCTCCATTGAGCAAAGTGAGCAGGCATCGCCTGTCTGGATGGGGTCCTCGTGATCACTCAAACCGCTGGTTAGAGACGTTATCTGAGATGGCGGTGTGTCGCAGTCAATGACGTACCTGTATCCATACCATTTCCAGTTCTTCCGCTTAATTTTCTTTAATCTTTGTTGACCTTCTTATTAACGTTTCCTTCTAGGATATTCCACGTCACTGTTGAGGTGAGCGGCGGCCCGAGCCACAGTGCCTTTGGTCAGGCTCATGGCTGTTATGATGATGATGATGATGACGATGATGATGGGGGTGGATGCGACATGACTACTAAAAATAGCTTCCATTGTATCCCAACATTCAGTATCAAGGCACCTATATCTTGCAAACAAACAACCGAGGTGTAAGTGAAAGTAAGGCATCATCAACAGGACAGCTTTTTTTACAGCTTCTACTGTCTCGCGTCATTAAGTGCACTCACTACACAGAAAACCCCATCAAACAACGACATTTACGCCACTGAATTCGATTGGCTGACATCTCACCTAATACTCCAGCCATCTACTTTGAGTTGCGCATGCCTCGTCCCGGGAAACGAACCCGACCCACAGTGGGCAACCCCTTAGCGAACGACTTCGGGCCTCTATGCTATGTCATCATCTATCAACCTCGCAGCTTACACCAGTCAGCCTCTGCGTCAAAAACAGTGCTCGGAGTGACAGACTAGCTGGCATCCTTAATATCTGGTCCAGCCATATAAGTCCGTGCAAAAGTGAGGACTGAACAGAAGAATTCGCCTGACAGTCACAACCAAATACACGCTACATAACGTTTTCGTTGCCTGCTCAATGGTGCCATCCGATGCCACTGATGGGACGCAGACATCGGTGGTTAAATATTTCAGGACGGTTCACATCCGTAAAACAATACAGCCCTCATTGTCACCTTACTTACGCGACTTTAAAGTTCCAGAGAGATGCCTTTGTGTCGCCAGAGGTGTCCTCCTACGTTAGCGAATACCGCTCTGGCATTAGAGATATGCGCTCCTATTTCGATCCCAACAGCGCCGCCGCTGCTGATGCAGCTTCTCAAGTAAACAGACTAGTGAACAACGTCCACAACGTCACCATTCAACGACAAATCGACGTAACCACAGTAATCCTGCAGAAGTGTTTCGTACTTTGAGGCTGTAAGGCACATTCCGAAGTACACAGAAGAATGAGAAATAACGCCTGACATTGTTTGTGCTCCATGAAAATTGTCAAACAAATTGCCAGCATAATCAAGACCAGTCAATCTTTCAGCAAGCAGAAGGTCCATGCAGGCATGTTAGGAGTGCCGCAGAGTCTCCATTAGTTCGTCTTTGACGTGAGCCACTCCTGGTTCTGAAATTGTTACACAGTTCACCATGAAACCTAGCCTAAGCCGAAGTAGGGTAATAAAGCGCCGACAGTATATTTTCATAGTTCCATGCTGCGATGGACACACTTGCATCCAGCAAATTGTGCACTAATTGACTGTATATCTCTTTACGTGCCCAGTGCCCCATCTTTGAACCATTTATATGAACCTCCGAAGCAATTTAATGTAAACTAAAAACGGAATCTTCTCCTAGCTACGTACAAGCAAGAGAACGGCCAGCTTCCTGACGAATACCATTAGGGGTTAAAATTATCAGCGAGAAACTGCAAGTTCACATTCGTCTCCATTGAACAATATCGTGACGCCGATTTCAGGGATGCCTTTAGCAGCGATCTGCGGTGTAACAATGTACATCAGCGACTCCTGGAGAACAAACATCTTGAAACTGCTTATAATCAGACCTGCACTCTAGAAATGGCCAACCAACAATAAACATATGTCGACTAATCGAATTTTACAACGTCCACTGAAAAATCTACGCGGCTCCATAATCCTGTTTACGTTCTTGTGCAATCTGGAAATAAAATGTCCTGTAGAAGGTAGCAAGTATTACCTCTGTGGTGGCGGCAGACATCCTTGAGTTCACTGTCCGGAAAAAGATTCGATTTACAAGTATTGTGAGAAGGGTCACTCAAAAACAGGTAACGTCACTAGTAAAATCTCCAATCTCCTCGATGGTTGTTGTATCGGTGCCCAACTGTTTGATTAAGGCCACTGTGGATCTCATGATAAACAATACCCCAATGCCAGCACTTGTGGACACTAGGAGTTCGGAGAGCTAAATATCTGCTACGGGAATGAGAAGAAATAAATGGCAAGTGGAAAGATTCTTTAGTAAAATCACTATAGTTTCTACCCGCCTATCACACACTCAGAGTCACTGTTTTGTCAGAATTCAGTTTCAGAATCACCGTTATCTGTCCCTCCCGGTCTCTGTGTAGACGTCTTGTTGGGACACGACTCGTCCACGTCACATTCGAAAGTTGTAATATCCTATCACGGTGATAACCACCCGTTTTTGCTACGTGACCTGTTAGCCGCGCAAGTGGAAGCGCTGTTTGATAACCTCGTACCTAACTGTAAGTCGATCGCAACATACTTTTGACGGTACTTACCTAACGAGGAAAGTTTCATCCGACCGGAGGTTCAGACTACTAAAGAACAAAATAAATGAGCACTCTGTACCTCCGTGGCGCGCTCAAGTATTGGTTGATACGAATGATAATCATAAAAAGAAGGTGGTTACTGACTATACCAATGACTATACCAAACCAACAACTGATGCACTTTTCTGGATGCCTATCCGTTACCGAGATTAGAGGACAATCGAAGGATCAAATTATGCTGTGTACAGTGCATTCGATTTGCGGAGAGCATTTCACCAATTGCCCACCTAGAAAAAGGAGAAAATGTACAGTACTTCTGAGGCGTATGAAAATTCGCACCACTTCTGTTGCCTCCTTCTAGGAGTAACCGACAGCATCGCAGTATTCCAATAGGCAACTGATAGTACTACTGAAAAGCAACAACTGATAGCGACTTCAGCTAACGTAAATAATATCACAGTATAAGCAGAGGATGGGAAAACTCGTGACGGAGGCCTGGCTAAGTGCACTGAAGTTGACCAGAAGTACGGAATTAACTTTAATGAAGATAAAGGCGACATATTCATCAAGAAAATTAAACTCATGGGTTACGACGTTTCCAAAGGGACTATCAAACCCGATCCTGACTGTTTACAACCTTTACCAAATCGAATTCCCCCCTGTGATCTGAAGCCACAGCAGCGAGCTGTTGGTTGGCCTTCGTAGGTTTCCCACTACTCGAGTAAAATTCATTCCGTCATTAAGAACAAAATATCTCCGCTACCGGAAGTCGTTTTGTACTTTGAGTCGCTAAATGAACTGGAGAGAGCCATCGCCACGATTGCTGGTCACACTGTTCCGCTGGTCGTTCAGAGGGACGCTTCCAACTTTGCGATAGCTGCCACCCTTACTGAAAATGGAAGGCTAGTTGTCTTCTCTAGAACCAATTCACAAAGTGAACAACGACACTCAGCCGCAATATAAGAGGCTTATGCTATTAGCTGAAGCTATCTGAAGATACAGACATTATCTGCCGGTAACTCACTTTTGACTGAGTACCGATCAGAATTACATTGTGTTTATGATATGAACCATGCACGTAAAATCAAGTGATAAAATCCAACTATAGAAGATTGAACTTTCATCAAACAACTTGGATGTTGACTATCGCTTGGAGGACCGAAATCATATGGCTGACATATTTTGGCCACTGCTGCGAACACTTAAACAACATAACTCTCAAAGAATTTCACTATCCCCTGTGTTATCCAGTCGTCATTCGGATCCTCCATTTTGTACATTAGAAAAATTTGTCATTCTCTGATGAGCAAGTAAAATCAGTTACTTGTTGCTCAGTTTGTGCAGAAATTAAACCCGTTTTATAAGTCACCTGGTGGGTACTTAATCGAGGTAACCTAGCTGCTGGAATGGCTCAGCGTCGATTTTAAGGAACCATTTCCTTCCAATATCCTTAATGAGTATCTTCTCACTGCAACCGAAGAACATTCCAAATTTCCATTCGCCTGTCCCAAAATGACAACCTCCACAGTGATTAAATGCTCCCGCCAATCATTCTCATTGTTCGGCATATCATATTATGTACATTCAGACCGCGGTTCCTCTTGTACGTCTTAGTAGTCGAAACAGTCCCTGCACGATAACAGGATAGTCACCAGCAGAACTATCACCTACAGCCTTCAATCTAACGGACAGGTTGAAAGGCTGAGTAGGACCCTATGGAAAGCGATTATGCTTGCAACAAAATTAAGACTTGCCTCTCAGCCACAGGGAGGCAGTCTTCCTCGATGTCTTACATTCAATTTGTCCCACTTTATGTGCAGCAAATAACACTACATCGCACAAACAGTTGTTTCCCTACGATCTTAAATCTACCCCAGATGTGTCACTGCCAACGTGGCTTCTTTAAGCCTAGCCGGTGCTCTTGTGGTGAAATACGAAGACATCAAAATACGATCGCCTGGTGAACAAGATTGGACTAATTGAGTACAACCCAAAGTATGCTCACGGTCGACTGCCTGGCAGGAAGGAAGAGACGCCGTTCCTCAGGCATCTAGCCCAACAGGTGAAAATGAGCCCCGAATTTCAAATCAAGACTTTTCAAGAGAGACTTCAGGTTTATCAGACTTCAATGAACCCGTGGCCAATTACAGCACCTGTGATAACGCTGACACATCCCAGGTAAATAAAACGAAGATTCTCAATGAAGAACCACCACTGACCACAGCGAAACTGAACGAGATAAGCCATCCACACTTGAGCTACAAAAAACGATTACTTATATTGTTATTGAACAGCGAACCATAGTGCTGTGAAGGAGAATGTAGTGAACGGTACTGCTGCAATGACGTTCCTTTTCTACGCTGTTCCGTTCTGTGACTAGTATTAACTATTCCAGTCTTTCCTTTTAGTCCAGTCCAATAACAAGACGACTAAGCCTTTCCTTACGGGGCTCACACTGTCTCAATCTTTGGTCAACTGAATCAGATAAAAGCGTTTCATCACCTTCGGTTGTTCGATCAAGTGAGGACCTCGTACTTTGCACATACTTTTAGAGAGGTTGCGTCCAGGTCTTTGGTGGTTGTCGTCAAGCTCAAATCCAGGTAGAATATGACGTTTGTGCAGAAAATTTATCGACGTGACAAAAATATGGCTTTGACGCAACTGTACAGTCCTCCATGGCAAGCCTCTACACCTTCTGCGATCTAATCTCGGTGTGTGCTGGGCCCTCTCATCTGATTCGCACTGGGCAACTTGCTCACAAGTGACTCCTGGTAAGCGCTCATCTCCACCATTTCTTTGAATGCCACTGAATTATCCTGCATTTACGGGTGTATGACCTATGAACGAATGGCAGGACAAAAGGGGCACACACAACATGATTTGAGTTTAGGTGATCGCTTCGAAACACAACAGTCTAACAGTGGCACCACCCACAACTGACTGTAATATGACCGAGATATGTGTATGGCTGAGATGCACGGGACATTCACCATGTGATACACTGCTTCATTCAGTGCTCCAATACGGTACTGTAGAACACGCATATTTGCAGAATTCCCTCATCGTTGTCAGTGGGTTGTGCCCGGACACCAAGCCTGTCACCCGGCTGCAACTAATGTGGAGAGTGACGATCCAGTTGTGAACTTCAACCAACGACTTGTACAACGGTGTCTGAACGCTTAGTGCGAGCTATACTGCTACCTTGACAAGGTGGTCGGGCCTGTGTATTGTTTTGATCCGGCGGGCTATGCTGACTAGGACTCCGGTCCTTTCAGGTCAAACCTTGTGAGACAGGTCAAATGGGAGCAGTCAGACGAAAAGCAGTTACACTCATAAAAATGTATACCGCACTACTGACCGCCTAAGAGTGTTTAGGTAATGAAGCACGATCCTATGGGCATACAGCAGAACTATTTTTATAGTTGCGGCATTGCTGTCTTCCGTATCAGGAAGAAGGGGGTTAGAAAAGGTACCCTCAAACAAAGAGCACTCCGATCGCCCA
>QNGE01002849.1:0-21700 GCA_008508345.1 Paragonimus westermani | reverse complement strand
TCGGAAGAGATGCCAACCATCTTCCAACCCCCCAACCTGGAGGACCAGGAGACTGTGGTTTGTCAGACCTCTACCTGTTGGCCTGCCTGGTATGAGTAACTCTGCCAGTTTAGCCCAAAAGGTCATCGAGATGCGCAAGCCGTCACACCACGTCAAGGTCCAGTCTCACCGTGACGGATGAAAAACACTAGAACCACCGGGAACCCATGAGAAATTCAGAAGAGATCCGCACCCATTATGCTTCGTAGGCTAAAATCACACGGTTCAGTGTTGTGACCAGAAGAGACGCTCGGCCTGTAAGGTTGTTTACCGAGTGAAATCCTGTTCAAGTTACACGAAAACATAGGACAACGAACTTGCGCACTCACTTGCATGACTGATGTATACCCACATACAGTGGGCAGCGACCCACTGTCATTCGCCTTGACGAAACGTCCCCCACAATGTATACACACTGTTCCAATAGTCGTTTCTGTCCCCTTGTCATCCTGTAGTCGATACCTTCCCTTTAGTTACCGAATGTTTACATTATACAACTCACAAAAGAAGCTGCATGCTGTACAACAACAGGAGGGTCCACTGAACTTTTCAGGGGTTTAGGTGGGGATATTAAATGATTCAGTGATAGATACGCGAGTGTGGGGTTGAAAACACGAGTTGACCGGTTCCATATGAATGCTATTACCTCACATTACTAGCTTTTCGGAAATGTAGCCATGCAGAAACTGGTGAAGTACCGCAATGCATAAATATCGTACCACCGTAGAGGCAGTGCGGCACGCGATAAAGTAAGACCGTGGAATTCAAGTATACTTCTGTTTAACATCCTAAACTGTATCCTACATGAATTAACCACAATTGGAAACGGGTTACTCCAATGGGCCACCACCCTGTGACGAAGCAATTGCTTGAGGCTTCATTTCAAACAGCGCTCTGTTGTGGTGCCGCAGTCCAGTTTGGTCTGACAGCATAGTTTTCACTTCAGCTCACGAGAGAAAAAATGGCAGGAGCGAGGTCCCTTTTAGCGACCAGCGATCGTGTGGCTTCTCTAAGGACCCCGGCTGCAACCGTGTTTCATTGCTTGTCTGTTCTGTACGCGTGGTTATGTGTACGCCTACTATAGGAGGCCTGATATGAACTCACCGCCACTTTCCTCGGCCGTGCAACTAAGTGCACGCAGTGAATGCTTACTCCTCTCTTAACGACTCATGTATTAGTTCATTCTTCAAGGTCGTTTAACCTAGACCTTTTCAAGCGTTGTTTAACGAAGTCGAAGTTTCCATGCAATTCTTGCCCGGTGCGCTTTTGAGTGCCGCCTTTTCCATCTCTTGGTTGCTGCCGTTGGTCTCAGATTAGGCTGGAACTAACTGCTTATCATATTTTCTAACACTATAGAAAACATACGGTTTGTTTCCAAACCCCACTGCGGTCTTTTAGTTCGATGCCTGTTGGGACTACGTTGTGACTGCTCTCCAGGGAAGGTGTTCCAAATTGTTAGTGGACGAGGGTCGAGCGCATACCCACTTCACCACTACACTTTGTGGTGTGTACGATATTCCAGAGAGTAATAATCGACAACTTCAATACCAATCCTGTACGTTCCGCAGACTACGAATTCTGTTGTAGCCAACTGCACATACTCTGGGAAGGTTACGTCCCTCCTAAGGCCAAAACGAACAAATGAGTTGCAGCATTCAAAAATGGTCGGACATAAACTTCATAAAAAATGTGAGAAGCTTTTTCGGCAATTAGAGAAAACTTTAATCATATAAAGTCAGTCGAACGTATCTCTTTTGGCTGCTTTCCATAGAGTGAAAAGGACAAGTTGAACGATAGCTGCATACCAGGCCTCTTATAAGACACCCAGGTATTTCTTGGTGTCGAATTCGAGGGCATGAACACCGGATGCTTTTCATTTAGCTGTTCTATATAAGTTCCGGCAACTAAAAAAACCCATTCTCCAGTTTGAAATGGCATTCCTCCAAAGCCCTTCGATTTAACCAACGCCACTCTGTTTTTCAAGAACTAGATGAAATCCTCGCAATGACGACCATTCAACAGCCTTGCTCTTGAGTGTCTCTAGGATACAAGCACACCTTGCAGAACTCGCTGGGTAGCTATTTACCTTCCCGTAACTCTGGTTTGCAAAGTGCAACACGGCTTTTGTGTGACGACCGTGCACCACGGATCTTGTTAGTTACTGGTGACCAGATGATAGCAGGTGGCCAAGGTATGGGATAGGCAATGTGAACCACTGCTTGACAATTTGCACTGTTACAGATTGCAAGGCAATATTCTTCGGCGGCTGATGTTTTGCCTCACTAATCGGCAATATGCAGTGGGCGTGAATTCTGCGTTTCCAAAAACGATACAGCGACGTTCCCCAAGGTTTTAACTTTGGAGTCCTTTCATTCCTTGTCCTTATTGATGATCTTCCTACCTCGACCTAATCTCCCTTGTACCTACTTGCAGATGATGCCAAAATCTGGCGAGCCATGAGCAATCCCGATGACAGCTATCATACAGAATAACCCCAACATTCTGTATGATTAGTCCCATGCAAACAAATAAGCCTGCCCTTGATGTCGAAAAGCGAAATATCATTTACATCCACTAGTAGGTAACGGGGAGTCACTAAGTTGACGGCATGTCTCTCTAGACCGTCCTGGTTAAGAAGTAACTGCACGTTGGTCTCGCCTCTTTGAATTCTTCAAAGGTTGTGGCGAATAAAAAATAGGCTGGCAGACCGTCGGCACTGCCGGGAAAGCTTTTTTTAACCATTTTGGTCCTGATTACTTCAAACTACTACACAACAGTTTTATCCGTCAGCACCCTGAGAATGCAACAGTTACTTGGCCACCTCGAAGGTGAAAAACATCCTTAGAGGAGTAAAACAGCATGCAGTCAGTGTTGTTCAGGGATTCCAAGCTGAACTTGACAAAGTTAGACTATCAACACTGAATACACACCCATCAGATTTCTGCCGGTCTAGAGGTGATCTTATCCTTGCCTTCTTGAGTCATCACAGCCAGCAACAAAGGTAGTCTCATGTTCGAAATGGCTCGTATTAGTCCGCTGAGGCCACCCTTTTAAGGCAGGGGTCCAATATACCTCGTTAGTGCCATAATAGGTTCTTCCAACTGCGAGTTTGCAATATGTACCGCGTTTACCCAGGCTGGGATTCCAGCTGGCATTATATTTGCTGCCAAAGATCGCCCCCTTAGTTCAGATTCTGCATCTGATTTCCAGTTGTACGTCTAAAGATAAGGAATCTCCATCAGCCTCTGATTACCATTACCGTCATTAATCCGTCGGGAACATATACGCCTATTTGTCCATACTGAATTACGCAGATGTTGTCACAATTACCACCTACACATGTAAAGGAATTTCGCATATTCCGCACACTGATGAACACCGAGTACAAACAAGAAACCACGAAAAGCGATTTCAACGACTGATACACGGGTTCAAGGCAGGTGCCCAAGGTTCTTGGATCCAGTCGTTTTTCTGGATCAGTGTCAGCGGGCGTCTGTTGATCTGAGAGAAAATAACTGAAAACAAGGTGTAGCACCGCTTTTGAGGATTATGGTGAATAGCAAGAACAGAGTAATATTACTCGCATGATAAAAGTTGAGATAAATGAAAATCAAGCAAGGCTTTAAAAATATCCCTAGAAGCGCTGCTGAAGACCTCAGAAGGAAAACTGTTCCAATGGTTAGTAGCCCTGTAAGAAAAGAAATGCTGTCTAAGGGAGTTCCGAGGACGAAGCTTGAAAAGCCTCTCGTTATGTCCTCGCCAGCCGTCCTCATTCGTTACAGTGAAGAACTGCTCTACGAAACACACTCTAAAGAAGTGTATGAGTAGCCGAAATTCAAGTGAGTACAGATTACGAATCTCAAGTCGAGACTCGCACGTGACATTTCTTAGGTCCATGACTAGTCTTGCAGCCGCGCGCTGGACATGCTCAACAGATAGTATTTTTCCTCAGGCCGGTGTACACGACCTGATTAGCATACTCGAGGAGCAGTCTTATACAAACCCCGTAAAGCGTTTTGAAACGCTTTTTTGTTTATGCGGGGGAAAGTGCGCTAAATAATTCTAAAAGCGGAGAATCCCTTTTTTGCCGCCATCTCATAGTGATATACGAAGGATAAGTTAGACGACAACCAGAGGCCCAGATCTTTCTTCAGATCGATTCTCATGATATCTACTGCACTATGAATCATGAAGCCATCACCAGAATCTCCACCGAGTGACAGGTGGACACACTTATTGTCATTTAATGAAAGAATACAATCGTCCGACCGGCGGTTAATCGCGTCAAGATCAATCTGTAGTGCACTGGGATCAGTGGCATTCCAGATTTTAAGGACGTCGGCGTATAAGGGGGCGTTGTTGGAAATATCATCCGGAAGTTAGTTGATTTAAATGAGGGATAACAGAGGACCTAGCACCGACCCTTGGATAACTCTCACAGAAATGAAAGAGGGGGACGAAAGGTCTGATCCGGTTTCAACTCTAAAAGTTCTTTAATCAAGAAAAGAGGCAGTCCAGCGAAGAACCTCCCTTCGAATACCATAGGCTTCCACTTTTTGTTTCAGAGGGACGTGTGGGACACGGTCAAAAGCCTTGACAAAATAAAAGATAGCAACTGGGGTGAGGCCAATGTCTTTGGCCTCCGTCAGATTATCCACGAAAATAAGCGTTTGCTATGCATAACCGATTAGGAAGGAAGCTATGCCTGGCAGAATAAAAAAGATTACTTGATAAGAAATAACTGACGATAGCACGCTTTAATAGGCGCTTCATTTTCTTGCACAGAATGCTAGCAAGGCTGATTGTCCGGTAGCTAACCGGAGAGTGCCGGTCGCCCGCTTTAAATATGCATGTGATTGTCGCCACTCTCCATGTACTAGTGAGAATGCCAGTCTGGAGCGTCTGCTGAAACAGCTTATAAAGGGGTCCTGTCAAACCAGAAGCTGCTTCCTTGGGTATTTCGGGATGGACGTTGTCAGGACCCACTGCACTGTATGAATTAACCTTGAATAAAAGATCATCAACATCTAGCACAGAAAACTCAGCGGTAATGATCGGTCGCCGGAAGATCAGCAACAGTAGAATAAGATGCCAGCTCGGTGGTACGACGTTTTAGATTGCCGAGTAGCACTCCCTGGATAACTGAGCCACAACTGGGGAGTCAGATGAATTCTGCTCGTTCGGCATTTGCAAGGAAGGGGCTGAAGGTTTATGCTTTCTTAGTCATCACATAAGCTTAAATAAGTGTTTGTTCCCGCGGACTCTGAGGAAGGCCTTCACTTGTACGAGTTCAGTGTGTTCACGAATTTCCCGCTTGCACCTATTTCGAGCACTGTGGAACGCGCCTAGGTGCTCCAAGTTTCCCGTAAGCTTAAGCTTCGCAAACAAATGGGAACGGTCATCGAGACGACGACATATTCTGCGCGGAGGGGGTGGCCGAAAAGAGAAAGTGCACAATGTGTGGTACAAATAAGTGATCAGTTTCTGAATTTCGCCTTGAAACACACAGTAGTTCTGGTCCACGAAGTCAAAGTCAAGAAGAGGTGAACCTAGGTAGGTCCTCATGTCGTCAAAATCAGCCAGATTAAAGTTTCGAACTGTGGACCTTTCTGCGGGTTGTTATAACCAGCAACAGATAAGGTCAAAGGTTAGCAGAGAGTAGTCACTGTGTCCAAGTGGCGGCTTGATGATTACCGTCTACCAGATAACCCTCATCAGTGATGACTAGGTCGAGCAGAGAGGGAATCTAACCATTACGACGCCGCGTCGGGGCGTTGACGTGCTGTGTCCACACCTTCCGTCATACCAGTGTTGACGAGGAAGTCGAGAATCCGCTTTCACAGTCCCAATGAGAAACACATGCCCGGTTTATATTGGGTGCATTACAGACACCCATAATTAGCAGATGTGTAGAACGTTGTAGTCCTAGGAAGCTGTCCAGACTTACCAGAAGGGTGTCGTCGTCGGATGAGGGAGGACGGTCAATAACCCTCACTAAGAATGAGTCTTGGCCACACAGTGCTAGTCGATGACACAGAGCACCACATTTGTCAGAGAACTGAAACTCATCGTGTAGGGAGACAATGCTGAAGGAAAATCGCAGAACCCCATTCTCTCTCGAGCGGAGTCAGCTCGGTAAACTGAATACCCGGAGACATTCAGTTCACTGTCACTTGTGTCATCTGTAAGTGAGGTCTCTGTGAAATCAAACGTATTGGATTGGGTGTCATGAAGCAACTCTGATATCCGGTAAATTATTGAACAGACTCAGACAGTCCGTATACATGCGCTTGAAAGCTACTTCCTGGTTGGATTTCGCGAGAAGAAAGAAATGAGGGAGAGGGAGAACGTGAGAAGGAAGGACTAGAATTGAGGATGGTTGGGCTGGACTCGGTCTGTTCTTCCGAGTTGTTCTGACGGTCCTCCTTTGAGGCTGTGGGTACAACATCACCGCCTGTGCGTGCGTCAGCAACCCAACAGGACGCTTGAGCAGCATTCTTGGTGTCGCAACCTGCAACCTCTGAGCCCGTTAAAGTCCGCCTCTTGGGAGGGTTTTGAAAATGGGACTTCTTCGTTTGCTGGGTGTGGGGTTTGAAAGAAAGCAATGCGCGCGGTGTTATGGAGCCACTGATAGAAATACCTATTGGGACGAGTCAAATATGTGCTTTTTGAGTCGCAAGAGGCGGTCCCAGCAGACTACTTCCGTTCCAAATTCTTGAGAGAAAGAATGTTCTGGGGGGCCGCCTGGTGGGTTTTGGGGTAGGTAACTCGGACAATGGTTTTTGTGTGGTTTCAGTTCCTTCAATACTCGTGCTTGTGCTAGGAATGTCGATCGTTGGAATGACCACGTAGACAGTGTCTCCGCTTTCTACTACAGGCAGAGAAGCCTGAGGAGATAATTCAGAAGCAGAAATTACGACTATGGTCTTCAGTTGTAGCTTCTAGTCTGCCATGGTTTGTGGCTTGATCTTAGCTCGCTGCTCGCGTCTCACTATTCTGCCGACAGCGTTCGAAACACGCGCCTTTCAGATGGACGTTGGCGGACGCCAGAGCCACTGTTGCTCCCACCACCGTCTCGGAGCTGAGCATTGCTGGCAAGGTTACCAAGAGGCCAAGTGACTTTTTGGTTGTCTTGGTGCGCAGCCTGCTTGTCAGTACAAGGCTTATGAATTCCGGGGAAAATCAAAAGGCTAAGACTGATTTGGCTAGCTCGGTTGGAGATGTTGTGGGGAAGCGGCCCCATGAAACAACTCTCCGTTCTTTGAGAGCTTTACTTCTCATTATTACTGCAGCCTCCTCCATATGTGCAGTTGACTTTGTGATTGCAACACCAGGGAAGACAAGCGCTATGTAATCATTCAGACACTGTAGTTTCAGCTTCATTTAGGACATAGTCCGTCGGCACTTCTCTATCTTACTCCCCACGGAACAAATAGGAGATACAGTGCTAAGAAGAGCCCCGCATCTGCACTCGCAGGTTTTCTACGTCGCTCCACTTGTTGTGGTGCGTGTGCGACCAGTCAGCGGTGGTGTCGTGGCTCGGCTTTCGTCAAACCTGCAGCTAATGCAGATAAAATCGGGAGATGAAAAGGCTAGCTGCTGGCACTGGTGTTCGTTGAGTCCAATATATTGAAAAAGTTTACCACTTCTAACAATGGTAGCACTGTATGCCGTCTTGTACGGACATTTTACACCCATATCGGCCGCAGATAATGTCTATTGAGTCCCAGCGCTGCTAGATCTAACACGGGTATTTGTTGATGAGGGCAAGCAATATACAACATGAAACGGTTAGTTTTCAGTAATCCAGAAAAAAACACGATAAAGTAGAAATAATCCGACACTGCGTAACCCAATTAAGTCAACACCTAACGAATTATTACGTTGTTCAGTAACGAATAATAGTAGTCGTACATAATTTTTTATGCACAGAGCACTAATGGGGGAGAAGTGTGAACAGACAGTGGCAGCGCGAAAATTTGAACGAAATTCCGAGCCACCAGCGCGAGACCAATCTGACGGCAACACGAACACGAAAATGGCGCCCGTTTTGAATGCCCGCTCACTTAATTACTGTACGTTGAAAAATTTCTGTAAAAAACATTTTTTATTCACGGTATCGTGTGACTATTTCAGTCCCACGGTTTTGTACAGTCATACGCATGACGTGTATAGTTGAAACATTCCTCCCCGAGGTGCTGTTTCATGATTGGCCAGATATTTTTGGCAGTGCAAAAAATACATTTCTACTGTTTCAGATCACTTGTTTTTCGGAACTTCCAAGGGGTGTCAGTGATAGCTTGGTTCTTGCACTCTTAAACTTTATTGAGTCCGCTCGATTACAACGATCAGAAAAGATAGATTTGTAACAGGATTTTAGCTGGTCTCCGTCAACTGGTCCGCAAGTTTCATTGGTTCATAGGGTAGTGGATGGAAGTTGAAGGCGGCTGCCTTTGACGACTCCGTTCTTTTTGACGAGGAGTCTACGCACCAGAACGATAGTTACACTTGACAGATTTGCTTGATTTTGCCAGAAGGCTCAAGTGTAAAAGAAATACACGCCTGTTATACACGTAAGTATATATGTGGGTGGATATACACAACTAGCGATTTCAGCGATTTCAACGATGCGTACTAGGCTGTGCGCCCAAATTATCCGGATCCAGTCAGTTTTCCAGTTTCGATATCCGACGTTTTCATGCCGACCTGAAAAGCAATCACTGAAAACAGGGTGTAGTACCGCTCTTGATAGAACGGAGTAAATTGCCTGTCTGATAATTCCGTAATTAGGCGGGGATCCAGTAACACTTTTAGAAGGTCCCTGAAAGAGCAGCTGGAAACCTGTAATAGAATGTTGTTTCAGTGATTTGGTAACTGCATGAGGTAACTGTTGCCCAAGGAATGTTCGGGACCGGAGCTTACCGAGCTTTCTGTCGTAGTCCCTTCAACTTTTATCACTTGCAGAGGTAAAGAACTGCTGCACACGTTCTGTGCCAAGGAAAAATTGTGTAAAAATCAAGCCACCGCGGAGTTTTCGAAACTGGAGTGAACAAAGGTCAAGAATTTTGAGACGAGACTAGTAGGATAGATGATCATTTTGGTGGCTACTCGCTGGACACGTTCAATGTAGAGCATGCCCTTCTTCAAACTGGTGTTTACGACTTGATTAGCGTACTCGAGCAGTGGTCTTATATATACCCCATGAAGAGTTTGAAAAGCATGCCTGTCTACTCAAGGAAAGGCTCCTTTTATTACTCCAAGCGTCACACATCCCGTTTGGGCTACCAGCTGCCGGTGATAAGGAAAGGATAAACCGGACGAAAGCCAGATCTCCAAGTCTGTTTTAGAGTTAGCTTTTGCGAGGACATACGTGCACATTAGCTGTCGTCCGGAGGCCGATTTCAGTCATCTGCCCAGCACTTGATACAGTCATGGTCAATTGAGAATGCACTGGGTTCACAAGCTTTCTTGATTTTTGAATCATCTGCATAAAGGAAGACGTTGCTAGGACTACGGCGATGAAGGTCATTGATGTATATAATTATCAACAGTGGACCGACTGCTGATCTTTGAGGAACTTCCGCCGAGACCGGGGAAAAAAGACCAACCCGTACCCGTTTTTATTTTGAAGGTTCTGTTACCAAGAAAAGAAATAAACCAGCGGAGAACCTCTCTTTGGATCCGATGAGCTGCTAGTTTATGTACCAGAGTACCATGTGGGACGCGGTCAGAGGCTTCAGAAAAGTCGAAAAAGATAGCAACCCAGATATGACCACGGTCTTTGGCTTCCGTTGGGCTATCCATGAAGATGAAAATATTGGTTATGCAAGACCGATCAGGAAGAAAGCCGTACTCAGTATGAGAGAACAGATTATTTGAGAAAAATGCTTGACCATAGCACGTCCCAACACTCACTCCATTATCTTGCATTGGATACTGGTAAGACTAATCGGCCTAGAAGCTGCAGGAGAGTGACGATCAGTTGGCTTGAATATGGGCGTAACAGTGGCCCTTTTCCATACCGGCGGAGGATAGCCGGTCCGATGTGTCCGTCCAAACACATTGAAGGGGACCACCGCCAAACCAGAGACAACTTCTTCGAGAATCCGGGGATCGATCGTGTCTGGTCCCACGGAACTATGAGGGGTGATATTACACAAGATATCTTGAAGGTCGAGCAAAGAGAAATCAGCTGATAGGAGTGGGTGTTGGAAGTTTCTTCTGGGAAGAATCAGAAGCCAGTTTGCCAGAACGACTTTTTAGGCTACGTGGTTGTACTCCCTGAACACCTCGACAACCAATTGTGTTCCCTCATCTGAAAGCCGCAGAAGAAGTGCTGAGGTCCTAGTTCCCATCTGTCGGCATATGAGCTTGATAAGAAAATTCTCATTGTCGCGAGCTACACGTTGAAATTTTGACCATGCTTGTTAAGTGTGTTGACGGACTTCCAGCCTGCATATATTTTGGACTGAGTGAAAGGTCTCTAGTTCCTCTGGAATATCCATTAGCCTCTGCCTAGAGAAAAGGCGAGAACGTACTTCAAGAAGTTGGCATATGTTCTGCGGAAGAGGTACACAAGAGGAGAACTCCCAGAATTTTCGAGGGATAATGCCCCATCACATCTGTGAACGGCAGCTTTGAAAAAAAGATAGTTCAGATTCACTGAGTCAGCTGTGAGGGTGAGTGTACTTAATAAAGTCCTTAGTGCATCAGTTTGCCTTCTATAAATTTCTTAAAGTGTCTCTGTTACCATATGTTGTAGTTAACCTCAGAGTCTATTAGCAGATGTTCACTACGCCACGGCAACGATTTGTTGTCCGCTTTATCCACCTGGTGAACTTCATTCCTGTTAATCAGATGAAACAAGGGGGTGTTTTCCTGGGCGATGCCTTGTAGCTAGTTCGACCTGCTGTGTCCAGGCTTTCTCGCGGAGCAAAATTGTCAAGGGTTCCGAGGATCCGTCGTCAGAGCCTTCATGAGAAGTCACTATAAAGTTGAGTTTGGGTGCGTTGAAGTCACCCTTGATAAGAGGATAGAAGAAACGCTGGGTAGAAATGAAACGGTCTAGGGTGACAAGACTGATCTCGTCGTTGGATACGTCACACGATGGCTAACGGAACAAGGCACCAGTGAGGAGCGTGTTGCGACTGTGATGTTGGGGTTTGTTCCAGAGCGTGCTGCATTTCTCTGGGAAGGTAAAATTCCCACGCCATCTGCCATCGAGAGGTTCTGAATCAGGAAGATCGTACAGTCCCCATGCGTCCATGGGAGAAGTCCGTTAGGTACGAAAAGTACCCGGCAACATGCAGTTCATCATCACTGATATCCGCGGAATGCCAGGTCTCCGTTAAGGCAAGAATGTGAGGGTTGGTGTCGTGGACAAAGTGTCTGATTTCAGGTAGTTTATTCAGAAGACTCAGACAGTTGGTGTACTCGCAATTGAACGCCACTTCTTCGTTTGTCTGAGTGCAAAAAGAGACAAAAGTGCACGAGGAAGAGCTCACCAAAGCAGTAGTGGGGAGCGGTGCGTAACCGGTAGTATAGCCTTGTGAGCTTAGCGGCCGTTTCATCACAGCCTGAACATAGGTGAGCGTCCTTGTGGGACGCTTCGTCCGCTTCTGTCGGCTCAAGGTTGAAGACCTCTTGTCCGCCCTCGCTTATGGAATTTTGGGGGCTGAGTTGCAGTTTTTTGAACCGTTAAATTTGGTTAGTGTTGAATACTGGAAGTTAACTTAGGACAAAATGACCCCAATCCAGTCGAAGTAAGAACGGTTTAAATCAGCCAAGTGTGAGCTTATTTGCATGCATGGGGTGACCCCATCTGACTGACTGGGTTATAAATCTAGGGGATAAAATGGCTTTTAACAGACATTTTTTGAGGTGGAACGACTGGGAGTCTAGTGGTAGAGCAGTGGTCTGTACAACCTTGGGGAGTCACACTTCCAGACCCGTGCAGCTCCGCAGGCAATTGGCCACCCAAAGGGATAGGGGCGGCCGGCTCTGATGTGAGTGTTTGGATTGATCCAGTGAGGGACACTGGTACTCTTTCGAAAGCAGACATATCGACTTCACGTAAGCTTGGAATTCTGGGTCAGCCTTCATGCATTATCTTGGTTTAACAAGCTGGGATCACCTCTTTCAACTCTGAGATCAGCGATAATGGGACTTCATGTAGTTCCAGTATTTTTCGTACGCTAATTTATGCGGGTAACGTCGAAGGACGTCCGAGTGGCTTCTTGGTAGCTTTGGAGCGAAGTCTGCTGATAGAAACTGTAGAGGGATTGGACTGGACAACCGCATCGATACGAGGTCAACCATTGATTCGCAGAAGGCTACGACCAATCAGTGTCGAAAACGCGAAGAGACCGTTATGTCAGCGCGGGACCAATCAGCACGGCACACTGCTCCAGCATATGATTTTGTTGTAACCAGCACCAAAGTAAAACAAGCTGTTTAAGTGCGTTACGCGTTCAAACAAACGAGCTACAAGCGGAGTTGAGCCGACCAATGAAAAAGCGAAAGCGCCAGCACCAACTGTAAGTCTCCATCATACTGATGTGTCTAGTCTGTAGAATGACCGATAGAAACCCAATGAGCTGAGATTTGCTTTGTGCCAAGAAGACTGACCTTTGCTTTCGCTCCGGAAGCTATCTGTTTTTAACGGGAGCCATGTTTGTCAGCTGTGAAGGAAAGGACGTGTTTACCACCGCCATGACTTATTTGCCTAGAAGGGGTGTGGTCGGAAATCGCTCTCACAAAACATGCCTCATCGCCCGGGGTGCCCTCTCCCACACTCTCGTCGCGGCTACCTCATTTGGGGCTGTGGTCGAAGCCACTGCCTTACGAGCACCCGCCACACCTGGAATGGCGAGGGCAATATACTCATTCAACGAGCTCAACTCTGACTTCATTTCACATAAAAATTTCTATGTTTCATCCAGATATTCTTCTGCTGTGGCTACCTGTGGTGTACTGATATCCTTAGACGCCTTGCAGCCACACTTGCACGCATCTGGTTTCTGCTCACTCGGGGTGGCGAGATGAGGGTCCAGCATTGTCTTGGGTGGGGTGCTGCTCTCTCGAGGCCGGTACACTTAAAGTGATACGAGTGCGGGCACGTCTAGCACTGTATACTTTTTTGAATATTCATGCGGAAGCCGAATCGGCCGAAAACACTCAATACCTCCGTTCTACCAGTGCTTCCGGATCTCTCGCTTGTGATCTCGTCAGTGTATGTGAACAGAAACTATAGGTGTTACGAATAGACATCACAAGGCCAAAAAACCGATAATATCGGACCCCAGTGACTCAACATGTAACGAATTGGAATGTTACTGGTCAACGGATAACGATAATCGTAGGTGTTTTTTGATGCACTGAGCACCAACGGAGTAAAATTATGGGCATACAATAACAGCCAAAGAATTTAAACCAATTTTTGAGTTACTAGCTAAAATAGGGGTGAACCACTCAACTGACAATCGTACCCACGTTGCTATGCGCAGTTGAGCATGCTGGTGCACGGGAGATGTACTAGATGAACGAAGCAGACGAATTTTATAGGCAGCCACTGTAGTGGCACTCGCGATAAGTTCTGACAAACAGGTGAAGATTTTTCAAACCATAATCACCATTTTGGTTGTTTGGTTCCGAGGAGTGCTTTCTAGGCAGGCCGGTATCGCAAGAGATAACAGAGATCTGAATGCGTGGGTTGGGTTCCTCGGGATCGTAGACGCTAGTGTTAGGTCACTCTCAAAGAGGAGATATACTTCGGGAAGCATCTATGGGTCGGGCTTTGCACTCAACCCAAGAACTGCTTCATCCGCACGTCGCTGAAGGGTCGCCAAAATAATTTTGTCCTTCTGTAAGTGAGGAGAACAAATAAGGAGAAGAAACAAGGGTTGAGGGAAACATTCCCGATAATCGCTTCAGGAGAGCTATTACGTTACTGACCTCTTGGCGTTTGCCTCGGCCCTGGGTGAATTCGAGAGATTGTGCGACAAAATATTGCCACAGTAGTTTTCCCTCTTCGTAACCCGCAGTTGTGCCCTGCCGAGGTAGTAAAGAGAATGAAGCTTATCTGGTACGTATAACTATGAACTTGCGGATGGTGAACTCGACATTTGTTTTAGAACATTTGCGAATGAGGCATATATCAGACTGTAGCCTTCCCACTTCAGGACTGTCACATATAACACGTCAAACCTTAATATCATCAACAGGCCGCACAAATGGAGAGGACACTTCAAATCACAGGTCGTTCACGAAGAAAGAGACAAGTGGTGGCCCGAAGGTGAAGTCCTGTGGGACTCCGTTGGAGAAGCTGCGACTGATCCATCCACAACACTAACACCAGGCTGCTGCGAATCACTGAGGAATGATCCGGAACATTACAATAGCCAGTTGAAACGCTTGTTACTTATACTTACACTAGCTCGCATGCATGTGCTTCGCAAAAATGGTACAGGGAACCAAGGTGTCTTATTAACATGTATACACCGATTGATAAACAACAAACTTTCGATTGCTTCTGTGTGACTGAAAAGATTTCATCTGATCGAAGTTATCAGGCAGCATTAGTTGATTATTTACAACAATGCAATGCTGAACTGACACTGGTATATGGCTGCTAAGCCCTTAGTGGCCAGTCATCACTGCTGACTTTCTCGTGCTAAATTGAGATAGTCTCTCGCTCAATTGCGATAGATAGATTACGATGGGGCTGGGTATAGCCCAGTCCAAAAGCAACAAAGACATATCGGGCAAGCGTGACGGTGCAACATTAAAATCGCCCAACCAAACACACCCGACTGGCAACCCTGATGCGTAGGGATAAGCCAAGGTCAAGCCAGAGTTTGAAGCAGCCATTGACATGCTTCTGCTAGCCCCCGGTTAATCGGCCCTCCAAACCGTCGACTCAATTACCCGTTTACCCGAATAAATCTCGAGTCCATTGTAAAATACCACAACAAACAATAGATNAATTAGTGTAACATCCCATTTTTTGAGACTGAATCGGTGCAATAAGCGAACTGCCTACTTCTCTGTTGCGTGCGTGAAAGTTCCATAAACTACAGTCGTTTCCTCTTTGACCACGTAATTCTTGCAAGAAACTTCACGTTTGTGCTACTGTTAAATTATTCGTTTATGTATGGTTTGCAAATATCCACAGTGATCGCGCGTAACCGAACGTGCTTCTCACACATGCGTTGGGAACTATATATCATTTATTTATTTACTGTTCCGTGCGGCAAGTTGGAGTGCTAATTAACGCAGGCCATCATTGGACAATTCCTGAGAGAAAGCAATCTGCCAAACTTGCAGTTCACCGTTGTGATGTTACAAGGTCAAACTGGCCTGAAAATGGCCATGCAGGCGAGAGGAAGATTTTTGGAGTTTCCCTAGAATATTAAAGTGCGTCTTCCTGGAGAATTGTAGAGACTTCGACGAGCGTATTCGTTATGTTGCAATGGGAAAAATCAGCTATATCTGAAAACTGGTCGCATGAGCAAATGTTTCGGGAAAAATGTCCCGCTTTTTTCGATAACTACATCATAGTGGATCTCGTGATCAATTTCGCGTTTTGAAACTGCTCCCACCATAATTTCCCTGGTAAAATACATACTGGGTGGTAGGCACACGCAAGTAGGCTTCGTGCAGAAACAGTAAATTCAAGCTTCCTGATGTGACATATGCATATGTCACGAATGGATTGAACCGCAAAGAAGTCCACCTCGTGATATGTTTCATTTTTGAATGAAGGTAACAGTCGCATGGGCTCCACATTACAGATAGACCAGATCGTGAGGCCACTTGACTTCCCGGGGTAATTAGTGGACGACCACACTAAGCTGAGTGAGTAGTTTCGAAGATCGAACCTCGGAGCCGTTACACACTTTGTTAGCCTAGTGGCAAGTATCATCGTGTTTAAGTAGGAGAGTGTTTTACCAGCTTATTTTTTCCTAAGGAGATCGTCATGTAATCAGTTACATCAATTGGAGCACCAACCTAATCAGGTCAGCTACATAAACAGCACAGATCGGCGAGGTGCCCAGATAAGTCTAGGTGGCTTGTATATCCCTCGCCATTTTTCATGTTGATTCGCGTCCTCTACAACGCCACATTCTGTCGTAAGTCTGGAAACTTTGATATCAGATTCAAAGGGTTAACCAGCAACGACGTTGATTTTTGGGAGGGTTAGAGGACCTAAATTATGATAATGTGGCTTATAATGGAGATCACTTACACAGTCCCACCGCGAATAGCCTGTTCGCAATCTGCCAGTGCAAAAAGTCAATGCACATGAGTGCACAGTTATAAAAAGGAAATGAAAAGTAAGGGCGACTGGTCGAAGCAATTGAGCACTCGTCGATAGGGTTGATCCAGAAATCAACGGAGCAAAAACGCCGCGCTAACAGGAAATGACAGGTCACAAGTGAACGTTTGTTCGCTGATTCAATCAACACTGATCAATATGTAAATTTACAGCCCAGTAACGTCTCCCTCTACTATCCCACAACAGGGACGACAATTCATCTTCAAAACTGTCAGTGAGATGACGCTCATATTAACTGTGCTCACGATATTACTATGTGAATAATCACACAGTGAATCTGGGTCTCATGCCCCGAATGCAAAAACATTTTCAAAATTTGCTCAAGGGCTGTATCTACGCGACAAAGTGAACACGTACACCGTGATCAGTAATGGTAGACAATAAGACAGAATTGAATCCACTGAAACAAATATCCAGGGTCGGGTCGTCGCAAGATGAATATTCGTTGGTCAAAGGAGGGTGGGAGTTACACGTTACTCTAAAAGAACACATGGAAGATGTTTAATTTTAGCATTCAGAATGTTACAGGACCCAGAATGATTGACGGTTGGGCAGATGTCAAAACAGCTGAATTGAGGACAGATACCTAATGCAGTTTATTTGTTGAAGAACCTGAGACATGGGCCACGTTTCAGAAAATTAGGCAATGTTGAACCGAATATACACAAAACTCAACAATAGTTCGGCCGACCTGGAGACAATCAACAGAGAATACGGATGGTTCAAGAGACCGCAACAAATTCAACGCCACCAAATTTTTCGCTTTCTAATGGAGCATATCCCGGAATATCTGGCTTCCGGTCGAACTTTCTACTATTTAAAACTGATATCTTATGCGTCTTTTATTTTAGGTGCCCCGGTTTGTGCATTTTCCGCACGATTCTGAGGTACACTTTTTATGGACGAGGTGTTCATCAAGGCTCAAAACCAACCTCATACATGCACTCCAATTTCACTCTGTTCATTCAAATAGTATTTTCCTGAGCACAGTTACTATGAGCGCCGTCTTACTGACCGTTTAGAAGACAAATTGTCGTCCGTGTCGTGGGATACTAGAGTGAGACGTTACTGGACTGTTGGATTACATGTCGATGAGTGGTGAGTTGACTCAACAGCCAAAGATTAAACGGTGACTGTTCCATTCCTACTGGCATGACCTTGGTTACCGAATCCACAGGGATTCCCATAGCAACTCGGTATACTTGTCGCTCTGTACGAAACAGGTGATTGCGGGAATTCCAGCAACACACCCAACAGGTACAACCAAAAATCCTACAGGTAGCTCACGAGAATAAGAATTTTCTTTCGAAGTATATACGTCGCCAGGGGAACATTGAACCGTCAGCGCTTTCTATGCGGCTTCCCGACGAACCCAACCCCCAAGTGGTTGTCGAGGTGTTTAGATAATATTAGTAATTGGTCTACAGTGTGGATCTGCCAAATTGGCATCCAGTTCTCCTGCGGAGACATTTCCAATACAACCTCCCAACAGCTGACTTCTGTGTCCCACGTTCAGGACTTCTTGCTCAAGATCGATCCTGATAGTGCCATGGGATCGGACGCGACCCATCTCCGGATCCTCAAAAAAGCGGTCGTCGGTTTGACGCTGTCGTCATGTTGACTGTCACTAGCTATCATATTCTGATGAAACTCGTGTACCTGGACTACGTTGTGTGGTCGCGGAACTAATACAACTACTACGTACTGGCTGCGTTTTGAACAAAAGATATAACGGTTGTAAAAGCTGGCAACTCACAAACCTAACCAAACGATAGAACGTGGCCGCGAATGCAGGACATGGATGTGAATAAAATGGATCCCACCTGAGAACATGGGAAAAGTTAGTTTCCTTACAAAATATCAACCAGCTGGGAGAATTGTTGTGAGAACAGCATTTCAAGACATATGCATAATCATCGACTTGTCGTTGGCCCTGTTGTGCATATGTTCACCACAGTCCAAATATAACTTTTTGGTGCTTCGCTGTTGGCGTTACACCATGTTTAGAACATACAGAATGACACCGAATAGAACAGGTCAAATCTTTCCAATTGGATTTTCATGATGATTTACCGTACACTTTGCCAACGAAACTGCCAATAAGGACTCGACGTAGTTAGGATCACTGCATCTGATTTACGGCTGATAGACCAATGAATAAGACGGAATTGCTCTCAAGCAGAGTGGACCAATAACAATCACCCAATCCGGAACCAGGTTTGATCCCGGATTCTACGGTATAATGAGTAATCAACAAAATGCGCAAACCAACCAACTAATTAAGCCAAATCTGGCAGTTATTATCAGAAATATGTTCGTGCCGTAAGAACACAAACTGACTGTCTAAGGTTGAACAAGGGTTATGATATAAATGCAACAAATTGCTCTACAAGTTTCACCGGCAAATCAGATAGAACAACACAGGCCCATCCCGTTCAGAGCAAGTGAACAAATCGAGTAGGCTACACAACGACCTTCAAATCAATACAACGGTAGGTATGACTGTGTACGTTTGGTTTAGTTACAAGATTAAAGAGGCATTGCACGCAAATTCATTAAACACTAAAATTTGGGCACAGGAAACATCCGGAAAATGTTCTGACAAATTCGATGATTTAGCGGAATATTAGTGATAGTGAGGAGCAAATGCTTGGGGGACACAAGATGCAAGATGTACACAAGCAATTAGATGAAAAGACCATTGAAGGGTTTTTGAATGGTGGAGGGCTCGAGAATGAAAAATCAACAAGGGCAAAATTTCCAGCAAGGAGTGTAAGGCCACTGAGAAGCTGGGGCTAACTACTATAATTTTTCAGTGATAACAGTCCATACTTCTGTAGCGGCATGTTTGCAAGTATGTTCACAGGTCGGAAGAACTCTTCAAGGGTTCAGTCCATCAGTAGTCGTTGCTGGTGGATTACAAATCACGCGGCAAAAAAGCTGATTTCTGCGGCCAAAAGGAAGCTTCTAGTATCAGAAGTTGCACACGAGAATTGACGGTAGTTCGTTCGACGAAGTTCACCGCTGTTAACTCAGGGCTTAGGGGATGATAGTTTAAAGTCTTTTCTACTTTGAGTGTGTTAAGACTTACATCAGTGACCGTTGGATGACAAGGTGAATGTCGCCCGGTCTCACCACCTTATTTCTATCCAACTGGATCAATGAGTGTTGTACAGAAGTAGAGGGTACCAACAATTCAATGTTCCACTTCTCCAAACAAGGAATCTCGGCGCTAGAAGGATAAGTAAACTTTGCAACGTTATTCGACTTTATCAAGCTGAAATGGAGAAAACGGATGCATGTTGGACAAGTAAATCCTTACATCATGAATACACTGACTATGATGATGTATTAGTTTTGTGACCCACAAATGTACGCACGGGACTGTGCGAAGTGTAACATGTTGGAATTCAGAGCAAGAGCCGAAATGCAAATTTAAGCCAGCTTTGAAAACAACTACTGTCGTAACACTTAAGATACGCCCAGCCAGGATGTTCCGGGCTTCACGGGCTCACACCAAATAGTAGTTTTGCTTACGCGCGGGTCGGCTGTACTGAATGCTCACTTGAAAGGATTAGCTCCTAAGTCAGCCAGTATTTGCAAGAGTGAACAGGGATTTCCGCGAGTAGTTTGGGATATTCAGAATAATGAGTGGTAACGATACTCAGACGAAGAGATTTAGTACACAAAGCCTGCTGAAGTGATGTTTCATAATCAGCCACCAAACGGCCTTTGTAACACGCCTCATAGTGGTTTCTATAGCGACACTAGTTTACCCGCGGGTGAGGGTGTCAGCCTAGGGTTCCCTGCTCCTGGTGAGTGCGGATAAAATGTGAAATTTCGCAGGAATGCAGTTGCTGTGAAAGAGCAAATGCATTCTTTTCCTTATTGGAGTTGGCACCAGTGTTAGGATAACTTGAGGAGGTATGTAACATAACGATGTCTGAGTCTTCATGACCATCCGTCACTTTAGGAGGCACTTAGTCAAGAGATTAAGTAAAGCTGTGTTTGTCGGATAAGTATAAAGTGCATCTGCTGACACTGTCAGGTTCCTTCTGGAGGGCGCTAACATCGGCCGGAAGAGCGCTAGTGTGGGTGTCACTGCGGACAACACATCAGTTTTAAGATCGTTAGCAAACAGCTTTAATATACAAGATAAACCAGACGACAAGTTATTGATGGAGGTGGAAAGAAAGTGAGCCCAGGATGAAGCTCTTTGAGACTCCACTGGAGCTGAGTTTAACGGAACACAGGAAGACAATTCCACACGATACGAGTGGCTTGTTAGATAGGATTCAAACCGACACAGAAGACTACCTCCAACACTAAAGCATCGGAGCGTACGCAATAGAATTGAGTGACTCAAAGTTAAAAGCCTTGACAAAATCAAGATATACAGTGGTAGAGGTCCACCGGTTTACGGTAAGCAGCAATTTCAAACACTGATGCAGAAAGTACTTTGTGATGGCGAATAGTTAGACAATAGGTCAAATTACCGCTTGGAGCATCTGTGATAAACAAAATAGAGGAGTAACCGGACGGCAGACGCAAGGCTGTCTGTGGTACTCGTCTTTGTCGGCGGAGGCAATAGTCGTCGATTTCCACATTTCAGACACCGTCCTAGAGCAAAAGGCCGTGTAACTAGGATGCTGAATGGGGCAGCCAACTACACGGTCCCATTATCAAAGGCGGAATGGGAGATGCCAAGTGGTCCAAGAGATATGAAATCGTTATACTGAAGCCTCGTTACAACGGCATCCGCTGTGGAAATCCCGCCAGGAAAGTCAACAATGTATGCTGCTGGGCACATTGGTTACGAACACAGTGCCATACAAGTCCGCTAAGATTCAAGAAACCTCGTCAGCAGAACACGTAGGCAAGTGTAAGCCGGTTAGTTGAGACACATTAGCTTTCGTCCTACTAGCCTTTGGAAAAATTCATGCAAGCTTTTATGTCAATTCGTTGGAAATCCGGTCGATCTTCTTAGATCGGTTTGGTGCATTGATTTCGGAGCGGCGCACGATGACGCTTAGCGTCCGGAGCCCCTGGCTTTCTAAATAACACCCAAATTAGACATTTTTATCAATCCTCCGTAACGTCAGTGGTCACAATTGTTGTTTGGATTCACTGCGGGTATTACAGCAAGTTCCTGTCGAATGATGATTAGTGGTATCAGTGAAATGGTTGTTCATGTCGGCAAGAGAAGATGTCGAATTGATTTGCTCCAACAGGCGTCAACATGAAATGCATGAAACATGCCCAACTTAACTCTTAATGAAGTTAATTCAGTAACGTTGATTAAGGGACTGTACTTGGCAAAAGATA
>QNGE01002848.1:10082-101276 GCA_008508345.1 Paragonimus westermani | reverse complement strand
CGCAGTGCACGTATATCCACATTCTTTCTAACCGTATTGCAAGTGCAGTGCGTCCGAATCACTTGCGTGTACGGTTCTCTGTGTTACGTATTTGAAGTAACTGATCTCATTGACGCTTCTCTGGGATTCTGCCAGACAATCCATATGTACCGTTAGATAGAATAACGCGATTTGGAAGATTCATAGACTGCAAGCTCCAAGCTGAAAGCACGTGGTTCAAACTCAGATTCACAGAAACATTTCCTCATTTAACGACAAACGCTGTCCCCGTTTGATGGTAGTTTTCATAATTCACGCAGATATCTTAAATAACCTATTTGGAGGATAAACATTGCTCTCTCTCTCTGAGACTGTTTAGCAGTATATTTCTTCTTTTTTCTTATCAGAATCGAAACTGTGCTGATTGCGGCTAATGCCAGCAATGTTCAACTTGATTTCTATATTTTTCATAAGCTGCTATGGGAATGAAACTGTAGTTTAGGTCTTTCATTTGGATTTAGTCTTTCTTGTTCGGCCTGCCTTATAAAGTCATGAGCGTCAAATAGGGAGCCACGTGACCACCAGCACCGCTGATTAGAAGCTATCGTGGGCATTGATACTGCATTTTAAACAATCACCTTTTATTGTTTCAGCATTATCAGTAGCCAAAGCCAAATTGTGATAAGTCCAAATGTTAAAAGTATGTGAGTTCGTTGGAAAGTGTTTTCAAATATGCAACACGTTTTGAAATGTAAATAACTTTTAGCACAACAGAAAACGTGAGGGCTAATCACGCTAAACAATGTCTCATGGTTTCAGACCTTCTTTTCTTTTTCGATCACTGTGCCCAAAATGCTGTTGGTATACGAAGCACGATTGTACATCGCCAAAGTTTGATCGCAAACTGTTCGTCTATTGTATTGACAACACCATTCCCTCATGTTTACTGAGTTGAATGCGTACCACGCTATCTGTTTACTGACATCTCTGTAAATTTGTGACACGGAAGTTGATACCCTCGATATTCGCAATTGAGCGTTAGTGGTGTGTGTTTGTGTGTGTGCACGCGCGTACGCTCATCTATATTAAACCGATTAGTTCATCCGATACAACTTGGAGAAATGTTTGCCTATGTAGTAACCCTTATTAACTGAACAGTCCCACGTACACGACGGATGTCCTCGATTACGTCCTGTGCCTTCTCGATTGTACTGAGGTGAATAAAATCTGGCTTTACGTTGGATAACGCATAAGTACGTTCAGATGCCGAATTGTTTGTTTTAATCCGTTTTAGTGCCTAATTCCTCACATGGCACCTACTTAATTTGTTTTTCTTACCTATTGCACGAATAACTATTCTCGTCGTACATCTGTTATCCTTACTCTGTCGCATTTCTCTTCATTCCGCTCTCTCCAGTTGGATGTTCGGTGTATTTCCAAAACGATCAGTTATCTGAACGACAAACTGGATTCAGTGACTAGCCTGACCGAGCCTCGAGAGAACGCATTTCTTCGCTATCAAGATGGGGCACCTGATTTCCGTTCTCATCGTCATGCTCGTCGAATTAAGACGGCGTTATGGTCCACCCCACAACCATCCACTACAGACCAGGTGCTACTTGGCACCTTACACAGGAACCAGACCGACACATTAGGCACCGATTCTCGTCCCAGCCCAATCACATGTATCAGTGCACGATCGGATTCCAATTTCTCCTGCACCGATTCGAGCTTAATTGATATTGCGCGTTGTCTGGCCGCGTTCGGCCGTATTCTTGTCAGCACTACCTATCCAGCTTTGTGTACTATTCGTCTGCCTTCGCAGCTAGTTGTCCACCTAACAGCAAAGGTGTGTAAATTGGATTCTTTGGTGAAAAATACTAGTGTACACTCCCCTTTACCGTTCTGGAACATGCTAGTTTTTCCAATAGGCGAGAATACTCGTACGTCTAGTTTCCTACCTACCGTCTTGTTTCTTGGGGTCCTCCGTTTGGCTCTTATTTGCAAGCTAGGGGTTTATCTGTGCACTCAATCCGAATAAACCATCCAGTGGGTTTAATTGGGTATTCCAGATCCAGTTACGTTTGTCATTCTGTTTATATTCAACCTTATAGTGGTAATCACGGAAAGTTTCTCGTGTACCACTGTTAAGTTACTTCCACTATGGATTACGATCTAACTTTCAATGAAGATTGTGATTTATTCAGGGGTACAAACACTACACCTTTACACCGCTTTAGTTTACTCGGTCACAACGGTGATTCTCGCTACGATACACTAATCCGGGTGTGTTGTTAACTTCTGGATGGTCTTTCAGTATCAATGATTCAGGCAGTAGTAATGTTCGTCCTCTATTATTTTTGTCCTGAGAGTCGTCTGTCTTCATGATGGTTTGAGGTGAAATTTTTTTAATTGCTCAGGTCGTTATTGCAACGAGTTTGCCTATAGCTACCAGGTAGATTAGCACATCCATATTTCGCCCACGCATTCAGTTCTTTGTGAAATCTGAACATCAACTTGATTAACCTGCTGTTTTCAACCTATATTAGGTTGTCTGAGTCCGCATTATTTCAGTCGTCGCATTAAGTTCGAGACTCTGTAACATGTTTGGAAACCTATTGAACACTTCCAATTGTTCGCGCCTTTCTGGAGCTTGCGGTACTTTACTGGTAGCGTTCCTCAATCAACTATCACAAGATTGTTGGTCCTATCCCATTTGCAGTGACAGTCTGACGGTATCTAAGTCGTAGGTGAAGTAGTACGCCACACGTTGTTGTTGTTGTTGTTGTTGTTGTTGTTGTTGTTGTTGTTGTTGTTGTTGTTTAGCATGGCTCGACCTCCTTACTTTACGAAAACCTCAGTTAACCACGTGAACCCATTTAAGGTGAGGCCATAAAGACATGTTTTTCTCTCGGAAACGTTTCTCATTAACGCACTGTGTGTGTATGCTAATTGACCGTTTTTTTCACGGATGATAATTTTGCCAATAAAAACCGGATTACATTGTCTTGGTTGCATGAAATCCCTTACTTTAATCAGGTTGAAGGTTGTTCAGTTCGCAATGTCGCATGCTCACTCGCTCGGTTTAAGTAGGTGTTATTCCGCACATTTACATCATTGGATTTCTAGCACGGTGGTTATACCTCGATGTTGTTCAGTTAGACTAGTACCGTGCGGTCGACTCAGAAATGAGAATGTGTATCTTCGTATTCGAGAAAACTGTATTAGCGAGTACGGTGGTGGACCGAATACAAAGTAGACGAAAGTGATATTAGAATCTTTTGGGTTACGGAAGTTGTTTGGTAAACTGGGGAACTAGCTCAAGTTTCAAAAACACTCAGTTGAGGGCACTCATGAGAAGTTTTGTCTAAGCATGCAGTTTTTGGTAAGAACGATATACACGCGAAACATAACGACAATGAACGGTATAGCAATCGGGTTTGTTTATGGTTGCCTAGTGGTTAAAACTACCTGGATTTGTCTGTTAGTTCTGTAATCGGATCAGTTCTGAATAATAGGTGCGCATAAAGTTAGAATATTTCCGTTGTTCGTTTGCGTATTGCAAGCCCACCTGTTGGAGGCAAGGCAGTGTTACTCTACACAGTTCCCACCCTTGGGTTTCGGGTGCGATAGTCTTGTCTATGTATCCGTTGATCAGACTACTCTCGCACCATTGGCGCAACGGTACGGACATGTATGTCTTCATAATTTGAGATTATTGGATCGGTCTTCCGGACCATGGATTTACTCAGGTCATGTGATGACCTACTGTTATGGACATGGTACACATTTCGAACTTGAATGGTAATTAGTCGAACCTGTTACATTTTTCGTTTTTCTTCTAACTTGTGACTCGTTTTGCTTACTGTTCCGGACTGTGTGAGATTTCTTGTGCTGGCATTCGTGATTCCATTTCAAGGCCGATGAAACTCCTCCCTTTTGAGTTCTAGTACAGTTATAGACGATCACAGAGTTAGCTCGACGCACGGATGCAATACACACTCACTAGGACGATTGTAGTCCACATCTCACTGTTGCACATAAAACCTTTCAGCGTGACAACCATCTAAGGAGACAGAACCACAATCTCATGTGTTAACTTTTTCTCAGATTGTTGTAGGAAGATCATTGCATTCGGATGTTATTATTAATCTTGCAACTGTCTAAAAATGTTCTGCACTGGATTACGGGAGTACAACTTTCGAGGTGTATTGTATGTATCCACAATCAAAACGCAGTCTTTCAGTGACACTTGTTCAGCGTATACTAGCATCAGTTGAATACACAACCCTATTGCTCAGTTTGGACGGTTGTACTTCGGGCTATGGCATCCTCTCATCCATTTTTTGGTTTTCTTATGTTAGTCCACTATTCGCGCAGTGGATTATCATGGCCGTCCGCAGTGCACTGGCAGTGCGGATCCGATCGAAGTGATGCTCACCGATTCCGACGGTCGTTCAGTCCCGGTCGAACTGTTTGACATGGGCGATGGGACATACGATCTACTTCTGCGCCCGGTCACTGCTGGACTGCATCAGCTTTCGGTGCGCATTCTAAGTCGACCGATTCGTGGGTCTCCGTTCCAGTTGCTTGTGCGCAGAGCGCAGCAACGAGAATGGTGCTTCACTGAAGGTATGTCTGACATGATCACCACACTACGTCTGATGACAAAACTTAGTTAACATTTGGTGATTTCTTAGATACACCAGACACTTGAAGTCATATACTTATACGTATACGTTCGAGAAAGAGGCAGATTAGGTTTTGTTAATCGGCAACATTTGTATTCGGTAACTCGCGAATTCGGATTCCAGCAAGTTTGATGTCTAATTGAGATGGGACATTGCTGTTCTAGTTTTAGCTTAGCTTAGCCCAGGGTAAATTACTAGTAACTTTACTGTTCACTATTTATGGATTTATGAACTTGAGCCCCCGTGACCTCGACTGCTACTGTTTTCTGGGCTCAGACGATATCAAATTCACACATCACACTATGTATTAGGTCTCAACACACCTTTTTACCCAAACGCTTAACATTTGACTTCATCTAGCTTTTGCTTAGTGGTCTGCTTTGTGTGTGCTGATAGTCATGTCTTTGTCCGAGCATTTGAAGAAGACAGTCAATGCAATCCAGTGTGCTGCCTGTGTGATTTGGAAAACTAAAACTTGGCGATGAGCTTTTGTTAACTGTTTCTTACTAGCTTTCTGTTTGGATTTTAACCCCGTTTTTCTGGGTCTACTCTTGTCGCCCCACAGACGTTTCATCATCACTGACGTGCGTATCTTATAGTGCCATTTGTGGACACCGCAGTTTTCAATCCTTAGGTCTCATCTTTTGCAACTGTTGTTTAGGCGATAACTAACCAGTTGAATTCTGTTCTCTATTCACATGTTCTTATCTACTTTAAATCTACATATTGACCTTAAACATTAATGTTTTTCATCTCAATCGCATTGATTGCCATCATTTGGTCATCATGCTGCGCTTTTAACTGTGATGTTTTTTCATTCACATTGCGCGAATACTCAGGTGCCGATGGTCGTGGCCTTATTCAACCTTTTGCCGTTGCCTACGGGCCTTATCCGCAATCGGAAAGTGTCACTGATTCGACTCCGACTAATTTCGTCTATCTGCTGGACACGGGTAATAGTCGATTGTTGGTGATCAACCCGACTACGGGCTGTTTACATGCGACGCTTTATGGTACCCCATTGACTGGCCAGGCAGCCACAGGGATCGCTTGGGCTCCAGAAGGATTGTGGATTGTCAACTGGCGAACAAAACAAGTATATCTTCTGGATCCTCGGACAGATCAGGTGCGTGCTGGTTCTTGTTCCTTCTTGATAGTTTTCCGGTTTGGATGATCCTGATCTAATGTTCATTAGTACCCATTCGGAACCCTACATTCCACAACCCTTTGGTTTTGCACACGTATTGGAGGTTGCCAAGCGGAACAGTTGAACGCATCACCTCCAATTCTTAAGGGGGTTTTAACCTGCTGGATCCACAACACTACAGGTACCGCTTGTCTTCCCACGTACCTCCACCCTAGGGTCTGTTTTCAAACACGTTGAAACGACTCGTGTTATTTGATTGATGTGTTTAATCTGTCCTGAATACATTCACACTTCTGATTTTGTGACATCCTCCACAAAATAACGGAAGTTTGTTGCAGGTAACTTTCCGTGGCCATTCTGTGAAAAGATTTTACTGCAGTTGTTTCGTCTGTCTCCTTGCTCTGGAAACTTCGGGCGAATCCTCGTGTCCTCTGTTGTGCGAAAGTTCTAGAAAGTGTTCCACGTTCGGACCGTTCTTTGTTTGTGCATCGTCTCAACGGGAGGGTAACCTCCAAATCTCAATCAAACTCTTCCGACTGCCTGTAGAATAGGCCCGTTTTTCTTGTGCGTTAATGGCCCATTGCAAGGACACAGGAACCGCTTGGTCGGATACCATCGTGGTCAGAATTCTCGGATATGAAATACATTGTCACTTCCTGTCTGCAATATACCTTTTGTTTTGTTTTCAAGAGGAAAGCGTTTGATGATGAACGTGCATTTGTGTTGTTTTCCGCTTCGTTATACTTGTTGCCTGAAGTTAGTTCTGGTGTTGCCTTCTCTACGAAATTGTCAAACTTCCCCAGCCACAATACTTTCAATTCAGTCATATCTGCACGTTTTCTTATCTGCCATGTTTGAAAATCGCTCTGCTGAGAACACTCCCGGGACAAAAAACCAATTTCGTAAACTGTTTGAGAAAATGACCTACTAGCCGAAACAGCACAAACTGTTGCTGTTGCCTTTTAAAATCAATCGATTTCACATCAAATCCGCGAGATCTGTACTGAACGCAGCCAAATATCTTGTAACTTCTCGCTGAGGTGGTTTCAGTGAATTACGTCGTGTATTGGGTATCGACATCTGTACAGATACATGACACTGCACACACATCCATGGTTTTCACATGCTTAATGAATGACTATTTCCTATCCTCAATCTCTGGTGTACGCATTGTGTGATACGTTGTGCGCCTGGCGTCAGGCGTGAGGTGGGCAGACGATGACCAGGTGTATAGAAATGAACTCGTTCACCAAACCTCACACAAACATTGAATTTCAGTCTCCTTGGTAGATGGTCTTATACTGCGCGCACACTTCTCACCATCTCATTGGTTTGGGCAAAGTGCTGCGGGTTCGCTGTCGAATCGTTGTGGTCCTTAGGCTTGCGCAACTGCTGATTAACAATACAGCTTCATTAATGGTTGGCGACTAAGAATGTAGCGTGATCACATTTTCTGATAATGTTCCTGGTTTCTGGATACCGTAGAACTACCGATGCCAAGGACACGAATCACATGACTGTAGGTTCGAGTTAAGGTTGTATCAATTCCTCTTACCCTTGCAGCCTCAGAGTACCCAGCGGACGCCATATGGTGTAAAAGCTAACAATTCTGCTCTTTGACTGAGCTGTGCAAACTCAGCAGCCCCAGAAGCAGTCGGAATCGGACGTTGCAGCCCTAATCATATCGCCTCTGATGCTTATATTCTCATCCTCCTCCAAATTCTGTTCTCACGGCGTATTGTTTGTATTCTGCGATTCCATACCAGAACGATTTTGCTTGGCGTTCTTAGCACTACCGTTAAAAAAACGTTTATAAACACAGTTACTCTTTGTTTGTATTAAAGGAACCAGTTATGAATTGAATGGGGTTTTCATTCCGTTTCTACACTCTGCCTCAAAAATTATCTTTTTCGTGAATACGTGGAGCATGGTTGCTTAGGTTGTTAGCTGTGTGTATAGTGTGCACTTTCCACACGCACTACTTAAAGAAGGGTACTCATTTGAACCGGATGGCTGACTCTTGCTGTATGATTCTGGGTGTAACCATTGGAGTGTTGACCAAATGTAGGAGTACCTTACATTTAGNCATTTAGTTTTCGATCATTGATCCTGGCTGTTGTGTGAGTACCTCGTGTTGGTGCATGAACGTGTTAGATTTTGAGGATTCGGTAAGTACCGGTACGTCTGTGGAAGCTGACTAACGCAGAAGGTAGAAACTGGTGTTTTCCAACATCTTCATTGAAAGGTAAGTGTTTTAACTGCAAGTGGTTGTATAAGATTTGATCTGAGAGTCACTTGCAACCGCTTCTCAACGATGAGCCCCATATGCAATGCAAGCATTTTCCCGAATTAACTCAACTGTTTTGCTAAAATTTCATGGGTTTTGGTCGTATCAAAGGTTCTGGTATGTGTTTCTTCAGTTAACACGATCAGTCACAAGCTGAGCTTGGGGGTTCGATGACCCTATTTATGAACGTGATGTGTGCTTGGCGGATTTGCGTTAAGTACGTGCCACAGTTGACCATTGTTTCCTGTTGGTGACCTACTGGGTGATGAAACGCTACCAATGGACTGCGAACTCATTTCACTGCGTGTGAGATTGGCATGAACGTCAAATTGATCGCAATTTTCATGTTATCTGTTTTGAGCGGATGCTTGTTGCGTGGAATGGAGCGCCATAAATATACATCCTATTTGGCGTGGTAAGCTACCATACCAGTGTGTGACAATCCAACTTGTGAAGAAAACTATCACCTGTTCTTATTGTTGTTTTCGTATTTGTTGGGGAAGTGAAAATCTTATCATTGTTCTTTTCTCTTCCATATAAGTAGGACACAGACTTCATATGTTGGACATGTATAGCCATTCTCAACGTACCGAGGCTGTACACTCATTCAGACTTGCTATTGCGGTTTATCGTTTTCGCAGTCGTTAATAAACTTCCACTGACGTTGACCTTTACTGGGAGTACGCTTAGAGAGCACTTTTCATCCAAACGTTTGACGATGTAAAAGTGTTTTCCGCCTGATTAAAAATCTAGCAGCCTTAGTTTTCAAGCGTACCTTATTTCATCTAGTTTATGCCTGTTGATAGTCCCTTTCACTGCTGATTTCGCACCATCGCAATTCTACTGAAGAAATCTCTCTATCATAGTGAAACGGTTTTTGTGTAGGTATTTCTTGGACCCAGTGCATGCTTTGCATAGAGCGCTTTTCTGCTGCCTCATTTTCTTCCACCGTACCCTTTTTATTGTCATATCCCTCAAGGTTATACGATCCATACACAGTTCTCAATTTGTGGAGCCAACCAGTGCGTGCCGATGTCCCCTGACCGGGCGTTTGTATGTCGCTGATAACGGGGCTGGTTGTGTCTTTTGGTGTGATCCTGTAACCGGTACGACACAGCCGTTTGTGGGTGCTGGCGTTCGACGTGAAGTGGACCCTACTCCACCCACTTCCCCAATCACCCGCACTCCGTCACCGTGTTTGTCTGTTCAGGAGAACGAATCTCTTCCGCTGGTCAAGTTGCCACGCTCGGAATCACGGAGCTTCCGGCGTGTCACGGGAATTTGTGCTACGGATAATGGCGAGCTTATCTTGTCTACGGGATCCACTGTTCGAGTGAGCGTTATTGATTTCCGTCTACTCTGAATTATTCGCCGTGTTCCCAGATTCTGCTCGACCTGCCCAGACCTATTGGTGGGGCATCAACGGATTGCCCAGACCCAGACACGGGCATTTTAGGTGTCGTGTTTTCATTTTAACAGTTCACCATCGTTACCTCTTGGCTACAGTAGGCTCTCGTGTTCTTAGTTGTTTGCGTTAGAAATACCTGGTCTGGTTAAGAATTTTGTCACGACGGTCAAAAGACGTCATTCTTGTGACTTCTTCCGGATGAATATTTCGTACACTTTGGACCTACATGCGCAGTTTACTTGGCAGACCGCCACCATCATGTGGCCACCATTCATACATAAACGCATCATCGTTGCTTCACTGCCGTATCATCTTGGGCTACCAGAACAACTAGCGACTTAACACGATCTGTTTCAGAACACGTCTAGGGAAATTGTAAGTTGAATCTCTTTGTGATGTGATATAGTCCAACAAGACACGTTAGGGACCTGCGTTTTGCGGCTCGTTTCAACTTTGTGCTTACCGATTGAAGAGGCTAGAATTTTGTCTTGCGTGGCATATCACGTAATCAGAACGTTTATTTGGCCTTTCACTCACATTGAAATGTTCATTATCCCGAGTATGCAGGGATCGGCCGTTGCTCTCTGCGTAGCACTCACAGTAACTACATTACTAATAGTAAATTCTGTCACATTTGACTCGACCTCTTTTGTTGCTCTGGTTCAGTGATTCCGAACAGTATATCAAGTTCGTCCAATTGCTGTGTCCAAGTGTTGTTTCGGCTACCTGACAAACATCGTTCATGAAGAGCACCCTTCGAAGTGCATTTATGTGGCTTGATCCTTCCCGTTTCTTGATGAGGGACAATTTACATCTGTTCTCTTTCAGTAGCATGTATGCGTGTGCGCAGTATGTTCGAATTGTTGACACGGTAGATGTCATGTTAACAACAACCGTTGATTGTTTGCATTTGTTCGATCTCATTTCGAGTCGCTTTTCATCGTCCTGCTTTTAAGTCAACGGCTTGACCACCGGTCCTAATGTACTCTTTTTTCCAACTATTCACAACTCATCGTCTATAGGTTGAATTCCGTTTGACTGAGCTAAAGTTTGTTGTTGCAAAGAACTTGAAGCTCAGAGTGCAGTAGTTTGTGTCGGGATGACAGGTGACTATGTACACAAACGGTGGCTTGTAGTATACTTTCACCTGTATATAGCGTTGCGTTGCGTAACCAATTTCGGAAAGTATTCACGTCTCTGAAAACCGTATCCTTCACCGACGGACACAGTGTGGATTTGTTGACTATATGTGGCCATCTGATATTACCTATCCGTGGGTCGTCTGGATTGTGGCTACTTTGGGTGCCTCATCATCATCGCATAGATAGCGATACATTAGTGTTTCATACGGTCGCTTACCGGCTGTAACACCGTGGGAAGAGGGACAATCCACTGCACATAATGCTGTAAAAGTGAGCATACTATGGAATGTATGTATGCACTATTGCCACATCTGTTTGTTAGAATTGGTTGTTTTTGCTTTAGGTCCCTATTATACGCATAGTTGCCGACGTGAATTCCATCTTCGTTTACTAATTCAAGCTACGACTGCCGTTCTCAGGCATGAAGTTAGTTAGAAAACGAACTATATTTCATAAGAATACTTGCCTGCATGGATGTAGGAACCGTAATAGGTATGGGAAAAATGGATTCTCTTCAGTGGCAATTTGACGAACTAATGACGCAGCAGATATAGCGAATTGAAGCTCATGCTATTATGCATCCATGAGTTCAGGACCACAGTTGCATCATACTTCGTCAGTTTTTATTCAGTCTGTTCATTGTCATCGGGGCCATGTGATTGGGAATTGGACCGGCGTTGTTTGAGCACTGTTCACTGTTTGATCTCTGCTGTCACATAGGGGCGAATATTTGGTGGAAAATGTTCCACATGTGAAACACCAAGTTTCTGTTTGGTTTCAGCTTATTAATAGTGCATAGTTTCCTGCAAGTTAGGAATTGGTCACTATTCTCAGCACTTTTGAGACGAGCGTGTTGGACACGACTCCATTAATCAGATCTCTTTATCGAGACTGTGATTCTGTTCCATGTAACGCGTTACTCTAAATGGATCGTTTGGAAACCGACCATGACGACTCTCATTTTAACAAGACTTTTATAGTCTTGTTGGATTCACACACCGTTTGCATACTGTCCACTACTGCCATAGTTGTTCAGTATCTGATACCGTGACAAGTTACAATTTACTTGGGCATATTTGGAAATATGCCACAAATGAGACTTATCTTGCTCCATTGATCTGGAATTTGGACGTTACCGTCGAAAACCACTTCGGCAGTATAAATTATTGTCGTTTTTGATATCCTTAATAGCAAACCAGCTATGATATATCATTTCGAAATTAGAAAGAAGCGAAATTTGGATTTGGTAAGGCCTCTTAATGTTCATTCATAAAATCTAACTTCACAACCGGCTTCTTTCTTGTTCAGACCTATCAGGTTGTGTATGTGTGGAGTGTAAACCAGAAAGAATCAGGTAGTGGGCTAACTGTCAGTTACACGTGGTAGCCAGATTTCGCTACACACGTTGACTGTTTGTAACGTCCTTAATTTTGGACTTTGTTGATGAATTACTGTTGCCTAATTGCCTATTTTGTTTCCTCTTGATGACCACGTCCGTCGCAGGCGTTTGAACACCCCCCACCCCACCCGGAACACGCGGGCAATGACCGCTGTTGTTTTTGGACATCCTCGTTCGTTTTTTATCTATTTGAACTATTTTTGTTCATGATAGCACTGATAGCTAATGGTACTCTGGCACGAAGATTGCAGATCGATGTGCCCTCTCTAACTGTGATCTTCAGTGTTGTTAATTCTGTCGCAATTTAGGTCATACTGACGGCAGATCAATTTGGCTTGCGTATTCGTGTAGACAGTGCACTTTCCCAGGTCACGTGAAATTGACTTGATCCGTAATTGTCCTGTCGGGCTCAATTATACTACTACCCGTGTGACACTTTCGTATTCAGTTGGTACGCCGTTTGGGCCCATCCTTACAACATCGGGGATATTACCACATGTGTTTGCCACGTTTGATTTAGTTTGGCTCGACTGCTCCATTAACAGTCAGATTTGTTTGTTTAGTTCTAAGTGTATTTCATGTTAGTTACGTGCACGTTCACAAGGTCAACTATGTACAAGTTTGCAGTACGGATGTGTTCAATGCTGTGTCAGCTGAGAATCAATCTTTTTTGTAATTTGGAGCACGGCAAATTAGAACTGAGTTGTTGTGCGAACGAACTTGGCCTTCTACTCACAAGCATCATTCATCATCAACCTTTCGGTTGTATGAGTTCCCCCACCATAAGTGCACTTGACTTGTGCATGTATGATGGAGGTGTGTGTGTGTGCGTGAGCGCAGTAACTAGTCTGAATGATGCCCTGCGGTCTCTCGAGTGCACTTACTCCGTTCTTGATAAAGAAGTTTGTCGGCACTCCGAATCGATTTGTTATGCTTCGTCCAATTGTAATTACGATGCTTATAGGTGAGTTGTCGTGTGGCTTCGATGGTTCGCTTCTTGCACGTTTTTCTTCATCGTAACGATTTTTTTCTATTTGGACACAGTCTCAGTTTGTGTGGTGGACTGGAATGTAGAGCATAGCATGTTGCAACACATCACAGTGACACTAAAATCTCATTCATATATGTCAGTAAGTGAGCACTACTCGTGTCTCTGTTCACGTCCTACAGTTAATGTTTTCCATTTGCCCGTTTTGTAAGTTCTGCCTTCTGAGATACTGTTTCAGCACTCTAGCGGCAAACTCATAAGTTACCCATAACGTTTGATGTGATCTCAACAGTAGAAACCATCATCTTCAAAACTGCGCGTGCTGTTTCTCATTACTCCTCCACTGTTTCCCGACAGATTTTTTCACGTGACGGGGCTCAACTGACCACTTTAAGTCCGCCAATTTTCGCTCGTGAGAACGTTCCTTGTGGGGGCACTAGAATAACTACCACGCTCCCTTCGCGCGCAACATCCTCTACTGCTGCCTACCTGGATCGTTCTTCGGCCAGCAGTACATTGACGTTGAATACGAATTGCGCGATTCGACCTGCGGTCAGCCCAACTGCGGATCGACATAGTTTGTGCACACCGGGTTCCGCTCAACATAGCGCAGCATTTCCGACCCGCGGTCAGTTCGGCGGCGTAGTTGTAGCACGCCTGTCTGATGACGCGCTTGAATGGTTCGATTCGCTCGGTGTATGTTTGCTTGCTAGCTATTCGGACAGACAGAGGTCCGGTGTGGTTGTTTGGCCGCAGTTCACATGGTCCAGTTGCACTGCTCAGCCTTTGGTCGCCGGGAGTGGATCAGATGTGTTATGTGACCGACCCTTTGAGGATAGCTTTTTACCCTATTTAGTCGAGACTGATCCTGGTCTCCGTCGGTTAGCTGGTTTGATCGCGCTGTCTGATTGCCGACATTTGGTGGTCGTGGACCAAGGTGCTCAGTCATTGTGTCGTCTTCGTTACGCCTAGTCTCAAGTTGCATCCCCGTTCCTCTTGCTCAGATGCTTGTGTATACCAAAGCCTTTGTGGTTTTCGTTTCCATCTATTTTCCTTTTCATTTCACCGTGTTACTGACCGTGATTTTATTCGATTACAGTTCCAATTCACAATGTACATATTTTCTCCAGTGAACTTCATGAACCGTTCTTTAGTTCATCTGATATGGAACAAAGTGCTACACTCTCTGATGCTGCCTTTGACACATCCCAATGTCTCCTGTGTTCAACAGACCATGTTTTAGCAAGTTGCTGTGATTAAACTAGGCTACTATTAGTGCGTTTACTGTGCGCAGCCCTCAGCCTGCCTCTGCTTTTCTTCCCATTTCCTTTGTCTGGCACAGCTATTATACTCATTTTATTGTACTTTTCTACCCCACTATCTTACACGCTATCCAGATTTGTATCTGTTGGTGCGACTTGTTTGTTTGTCAAACCTTCAGTTTCATTCTCGATATTATCTCCTGTTCTTTGGCCATCCAGATTCACATCTCTCCACAAGATTTTCCAACACGGCCATAGCAGAACTTTCTCCTTTACCCGTTCACTTGAGGTGACAAGGTCGGTTTTGTTTCTCCCATTTCCCACAGCTGTCTGGCTCAGAGATTATGCTTTTCTCCACTTGTACATCACGTGTGGAGTTGTTTGACATCGTGTCTTCGTTGACCGTGCGCTTGTCTGTACACCAGAAATGGTCCTGATTGTTTATATCCATGCGTGTTCAACTCATCTATGTGTATACGTGTCTCCATTATACCAAGCAAAAGATGCTTGTTGTAGAACAGTATTGTGAGCCTTTATGATAATCTCTTATGGGTTGGCGTTGTGTGGAATTTATAATGTCTGATTAATTCACTTTCCAAACAACACTCGTGGCAGAACTGTGAGATACTGCTCTAAGTAACAGTGTTTGAGTTTATCGGGTCTGCGATTCATACTTTTTAGTTTGGTCTTTGGTAGTACTCGTCTCCCGCGCCCTTTCACTTATCTCGATCTTGGTGGTTAGGTAATACCTAATTAATCTTTTCAGATGTATCGTTAACTTTTTGTGCATGGTTTCAGTTGTGGGCTAGATTCTCGACCATTATGGACTCTCTCCTATTCCTGTTTGCTCAGTAGCCTTGGCAATATGGTTCAACCGAATGTTATTTAAAACCTCAACCTGGTCGTTTTCCAGTCTGGCAATTGGTTCAGAAACGCTGCTGTGAGTGTGTTCCAGCTGTACTATTTTTCTGGAGTCCCTAACGGACGAGTGGCAATCAAGTGGTTTGGTCAGTTAAGACTGAGGTAACACGTCGACTACTCCTATCACAAATCCTCAATTTTGAGTCCTGTTTATCTCGAATGCCCATGCTTTGTTACTTATGCACTGGAACGAAAGGTTGTCTACTCTTATGGAGCATGTATTTTTTTTAGTCAGAGTATCTACTGATATTGTTACTTCTTCTTTTCATTCTGTTAGCGCTTCCACGGTTGTGCGATTCGTGACTTTGAACCCGCGTGGATGGGCTCGCCTATCCGTTTTATTCGTCCGTTTCTTTTCGAAATCACGTCATACTGTCACAATTCGGTCGGTTTGCAATACTTCTCCAGGTCGCTTCAACGTGATTTTTATGCTTAGGCACTCACTTATACCGTCAGTTACTTTCTTTTGACCTAATGCCAACTCACTAATTGTTCTTCTGAAGTTGTTTGGTTATCCGTCAAGCACATCCAGGTGTTCGATGAATTGCGGTAGACCACACTCACGCATGTATGTTGACGCATCGTGTGGTTATATCGCCTTCAACTTTGTAGTTACCGAGTACCTGGTTACTTTTCTCTTGACACCTAACAAATGGTGTGTAGACCGGCACAGTCGGGATTTGTTCGTTGGTTTTTTCAATAGTCCATGTGTTCTTCAATGCTACCCTAGATACACTAAGCTATGCAGACGTTCACAGTTCAAATCTCTGTTGGTTATCATCATATATGGTTAACAGTTAAATTTTAGGGCGTATTTGCACTGCAACCGTTTCTACCGAACCCAACTGTTAAGATCAGCTGATTTACAAAATTGGATAAAATGGACGTTATTTCCATATGCAATTTTCATTTGGCTTTGTGGTGTGGTGTAGAAAACCGCGTGATTACGCGTAAGTAGGAGACACGGATTAATGTGGTGCTTGATTCATCATTACTTTGTTGGTCGCAGTACTTCTGTCTACTATTAAACTCGTCAGCTTGCAACGTGTGCTATGTGTAACAATTTCCGGATACTGCCCACAATTCATACTGACCGCGTTTTTTCTTGATAGGCTGAAACCACATTGCGTTCCCTTATGACACTTTGCTATCTTGCCACTGGACCGTTGCATCTTCGTGCCAAACGTCAGTTCATTATATTTAAACCTAAGATATAGTAATGGGCTCACGACCGATCTAGGAAACTCATAACATGTTGCGGTATATTTGGTGAATAGCCGTCCATTGCAAAGCAGTCGCGGAAACATATCACAAGCTGGCCATTTCTGTCCGATTTGTGTAATGTTTGGTGAGAGCACAAATCATGTAATCAAAGCCCTATGGCATTTACCAGTTAACCTACCTCTGACGTTTAGATGACGTCCTTGTTTTTTTTAGAACAGTTTGTGAGTTCAACGTACTGGAAGCTGTTTTACGACGGTTGTAAAATCTGACCATCTTGCGCAAGGGACTCTCGAAATCTGTACATCTTCGAAGACGGGTTTCTCCGAAACAGGAGCTTGTTTTAGGGAAACGACATTATCACGGGAGGTGTCGGTTCTGTCTTCGGTGACAGATGAGGGTCCGTTACTCACTAATTACTGTTGGAAGTGACAGTCCAAATGATGCCTCACCTTGATGCAAGACAGGCGTTTTGACGGCAAACTTCGCTTCAGGAAAACTTCCGTGACCTTCTGGCTAGGGTCAGAAGAACATGGGGTACCCTTGGTTGCGTATGATATCGGATATAACAGACTCTCAGTGTAGGCAGCCTATGGTATGTTTTCACACGCTCGATGACTTCTTTGGCATGGCACCTATGTGTTACCGGTCCTTTGTTCATATATATATGACCTAACCGCAGACCACTTAGTTATGTGAGTTTGCGCTCGCATGTGATAAATGTTCGAATATTTCGATGAATTTAACAAGTGAATAGTGAAGATTTGTTGACGTTAACAACATGTAGAAAGAATACTTTGCTGTAGATCTAATGACACTGTTGATGACCAGGCGATTTTCGGGCGAAATGAATTTTCGAAGGCAGTCACATTGACTACGTCTTGCAGTGACCCGTACCTGCTTATCGAACCCGATTCTGGAGACCGAAAATGAAGTCTGCGAGCTGCTTATTAAGGTAAGTAAAAATTAAATCAGTTGCACTTGTCATATTTTTGCTATACAAGACATCAGTATACAAACTATTTGACTGATAACAGTTGTTTTTTTCAGAAGTTTGTACAAAACATTTTGGGACACGAAAACTGGTGAATGCAAGCATTTCGTATTGACTCGTCAATACCGGCTTTGCAATAGCATGGGTCGGTTTTTGTTACATCAAACAATTCAAGGGGTTGATAATCAATAGGCGAGTTAAGATAGGTCACTAATTCCAGGGAAAGGTCAGGTTTACGAACATTTGTTTCTGAACACAGCTGGCTTGAGGCGGTAGATTGCAACTGCTTCAGCAAACCGTGGGAATCGTGGATTGGAATGACGCAACAAGGTTTGGAATGCACAAGGTGGATCGATAACGTAACCAATTGTCAGGACGTCTGGCGACTGAAGAAGCTGGTTGTTTGTGCGTTTCAGCAACAGTGACGTTTTCCGGTAACGCGAACTTTTGCTCTCAATTAGGCAAGTGTTCGTTCACTCTGGAGCCCAAACATCTCTCGTTCCTGCTTTTGCCACGTTCTCAGCAGTTATATACGAACTAACAAACATAATGTTGAGTTGCACCGATGATCTGGTATCCTTTGATTCAAGGCACTGGTAGCTTCTGGGTCCGAGAGATTACACGGAGTTCACCTGCATTAACTGCTTGTTTAAGTGAATTTCTTAGTCGTTTTCTTGTTTGCCGCATGATGTGGTCACCTTTAAAGGACAATTCTATGTAGACTCTTTTATTCTACAGTGATCATCTCTTCGGGTGGTGCTTTTTATATACTGTGCCTATCTATGAATTTTCTTGAACAACCATTTGATTGTAAGAAGAAAGTGATAAAGTCTAGTTCCTCCGCAAGACTATCATGAGTACAAATTCGTGATGCTCATGTGAACAGCATATTCATTAATGTTTGTTTGTTGTGCAGAATGTTCAGAATGAAACCAGTATTTCCAGTCGTACCTTTGATGAGACTGACTTATTGAAGTATTCTAGCTACCGCCTGCATATCTCATCCCTAAAGCATAGTGCACAGAGGAGTGGCGGACGTTTTTATACTAATGTTCTACTTGGTTTATTGATAAACGGATTTAGTGGATCTGTTTTACGGAAGTAATAATAATGATAGTGTTACGGTTATTCGCAACCATTGTGTGTTAGTAACTGAACACCATTGACCTATTTTGCACAGTCTTAATCCAGAGAGAGGTTTTCTGGCAGAGGTCTGAGAACATGTCAAAGATGGATAGTCCCTGTGAATGCTTTATCGTAACAAACGGACAAGCAGTTCTTTGTGCACAATAACATGACTAGCGTTGCCCCAACAACACCGAAATCCAAGTGCAGCCAGGAAACTGTAATTCAGTGCAGCTGCCTAACAACTTCTATGGTTCTCATATGGTTATAATGTTGTTTATATTGATAAAGAAAATTGATTGACCCACAACGACATTCATTGTTGGTCCACGTTCCTTTCTGACTTATGCATTGTTTACCTGATGTGCTTCGTTAATCGTGTCCATCCGAAACCAACTTTTTGTGTTCACACATATCAAACGACAAAGAGTTTACGAAGTTCTGCTGTTCAGCCGAAGTTGATACACCCATTGGCCAGCAGTTTCACGAAATGTCGCGTGATACAAGTCACCAGTAACTTACTGCATTCTTGTACTGTGGTGTTTTCCGTCAATTAACTTCGATAAGATTCACATAAAATCCAGAGTAAAATGCCATTTTTCAACGCTTTCGAACTGGCGGGCTTAAACGGTTGATACAATGTGTCTTGGAAGTCAATGCATGGCTAATCATATGTGATATGGAAGCCACGTGTTAACTTGAATGATAGGCGCTTCTATGTCTTTTCTGTGTGTATGCAACCACAGTGTGAAATAGAGATCTGGTGCGTTGTTCAGAGGCTTACATGGGAACGAAAGACTCTTTAAGTATGCACTCAGTTTTTTTGGTTGGAGTATATATGCGTATTATAAAGGATTAAGCATAACAATAATGATAAAACTGACTGGGTATTCAGGGCATGATAAAATTTCGTTACAGGAGCTATTGATTACTATTCTGTCGCATATGCTGCTGATTGACGCCAGAGATATTTCAGCCTCCGGCGCGATCCACAACCGGTGTGTTATGTGTAGAAACATAGGTCAGTCACAACGTCACTTGTTTCATACCTGGGTTCTGAATCATTGCCTAACAGCCACGCTAACTTCACTAGTAGACCCCGGGTTCCTCAACTAGAACTCGATGAAACATGTTTGATATTCGTCTGAGCCGAAAAAATCAATGACGAGATATCGTGTTACGTATGGTGATTTTCGGATTACCATCCCTTAAGATTTGATGTCTGACAGTTCCGTTCATAGTGTGACTCCACCTCAAACAGACAATCACATGTAGCAGCGACTGTCAATAAGGAACAGTCAGCGGACAACTTCAAGTTAAGTAAGCACATTTTTTCCAACCACATTGTAGGATCAAGAGCACTAACAAGACACATTCTCATTTTCTTGCAGAGGCTAATGTCTTTCCTTCTCCACAGGTTGATAACTGCCATTCTGGCCCTTGTAATTCGAATGCCGACCTCTCCATTTACATGTCAGTCATCATTTACGCTACTACTCGAGTAGACAAAGTTGTTCACTTGCTTTAACAAGCCACAGAAAGTATGAGAGTGGGCGTTCACAAATTATCACCTTGCACCCTCTGGATGCAAAGTAAACTGCGCTGAAAAAACGTCCAGAATCTCTTCGGCTGTTAGGTAGTCGTCGATTATTGAATCAACCTAATCAATATAATGCAAATTACGCCGTTTACTGCCTAAGAGCGGTTCGGTGCAACCAAGATGTTCACCTCTCAGTGCTGTTTCGAGGGGGTCACTGAGGGCAAGGTTGAAGAGAAAGCGTGACAATCTGCAAACTTGTCGAATACGACTGGTGATGTTAACCGCTTACGCTTGCCGGTATCTGCTTGCACAGGGTCTGAATAAGCTTGGTATGCACATCGGGTACCAGACCAGGGGACAGATTCTTCAAATGAATGGGACGTTTAAGTAGACAAGCTCAGCTGATAACGACTTCGAAGTTACAATATTTAACGATATACTCATAGTGAACGCAGAAAGTGGTGTGTTCTACTAACTGAGTCAGTCACTCAAAGCAAAGAAAGTCTACGAAGAACCAGAGTGGCTTAAATACTCTGCGTGACAGCTTGCGCCTGGATGAACATACATGTATTGAGTCCTTCACCAAAAGGGATGATGGTAGTTGTGCACCAGACGTTTAACATTTCACTAATAAATTCGGTTAGCTATCGACCGAACACAGGACTGTCACTCAAAAAACAGCTGAGGAAAGACCATCTGGCTCAGACGCTCTGTGGCTCTTGAGGAGTTGAAGTACCTCGCTGGCTCCTGCTTCATAGGTTGGGTTAGTAGTTTCCGCACACAGAGCGCGAATAACTGAATTTCTGGCAGTTTTTTATAATCCATTACTTCGAACAACTAATGAAGTCAAGAAGTGAGCTGAGGTGAACCAAAGGACATTTAGAATAAACCGGCTTGCACATATATCAACAATGTACGCTGAAGCACTACTCAGGCAGACTTGTACAGTTAGTGACCTGTAGGAATGTTTGTGGATTCCTGTAGAAGAATTTGTCTTGTTCATTTATCTATCAATCGAGTAAGTCTAAAGGTGAACTCATTTGATCGCGACTACACAAGTGTACAGCCCATTCCAGTGTGTGCAAAGAAACTGCACCGGCACTGAATCCTGTCCTGTTAATAGTACGGTTTCAGAAAATGACCGCGTGCTCATCTCCGCTTGATGGATGGCTTGATGTGTGGATACTTGTGTTTTTTCATATGTTAGTAACATATTATAAGTTGACTGAATACCGTTAGCCTTTCTAACAACCCATCCTCAAACACTTCCAACAAGTGTCATATTTTCAAGGAACAGGTTTTCGACTCAGAATGGTTTATAGAAACAGTCATAATGAGGAGGGTTTCAAAGGATCCCATTGTCAGATACGTGTATCCAAGTGATTATGTAATTGACTAATAGTATTGACCTATGTTTCAGTTGAATCCCTGAGCCTATTTCGCGTGCGGAGGTGGTTGTTTAAGTATCTCCTGGGTGGTTGGTATCAACAAAGTTTTGAAATAGAGTATTTTCGCACCACGCTGCAGGCGACTGACCATAGACGGCTAGGTAAGCTAGTTCATGTCGTTCTATGTCCGTCCATTCTCTCATTGCGGAAAGTATGTTCTATACTTTGACATTCTGTCACGTTCAAGTCTTACATCTTTCCCGCGGATCTGATTTGTTGTCAACCGGCCGAAGGTCAACCCTGTTATGTATCTAACAACGAATATAACCCTGATTAGCAATTACGGTGAGAAATCACCGTCTGCTTTCACACTTACTACCAATAATATCATGATGAAAACTCAAACGTTCGTGCCGATGAGAAGGAAACTGTACAAAACCGTCTGTTTGTTAAGAAAAACCCTTAGTCTACAAGGCCAATCATATGAAAGAGACACCCAACTTGCTTTCAGGACTAAGGTGCCATTTAGATTAACTCCAGTATTCTAAAAGGTTCTATTAAACATTTACTCTCAGGTATATTCCCTTCCTCTGCTCTATTATCTTGTCACTAGCGTAAAACGCTGCAAAATTTTTGAGGTGGCATAAACCCATCATTTCCTTGAAGTTTGAAAATTAAAATAGACCGAGGTGAAAATTGCAGTGCCAAAAGAAGCCCCATATAGATCTAACTTTTAGTGGAAATAAACCAAACGTCATTAAGCATTCAAGCCATAGAGCCGACTCTACGAAGGGCCCAAATAAAATCCATCTTGGGGTCCTCTGAGAGCCACGCTCCGTGTGAACAGACACTCCAGATTGTTACTGCATAATGGAGAAAAATGAATGAACCACAGTAAATTTCGACAAAATAACGAGGAAATTCCAGTACTGGACTCCTCGAGGATAAATAATGCTCATGAGACGTCCAATGGTATTGATTAGTATTCGAAATTTTCCAAGCCTAGTTGATAGTGTGAAGCTCTGGAGCTGACATTTAATCCAACAATGGGGTGTTTGGGGTGGCTGCCAGTCACCGATGTTGTAAGAATAAATAACACGTACGCGTGGCAGAGTTTATTCAAAATGTTTCGTCACTATTTTTTTAAGTCAAACAAAAATGTACAGTGCGGTCTAATACAGTAGTTATACGATACTAGTGAGTGGTACCAACTGATGTTGATGGGATCAAGAACCAATCGGACAGATGGAATCTGGTTATCACTGACAGCAAAAGTGTCCAAAACCAAAACGTACAAACTCTCCACCTCCCTTGTCTAATCATGATCCACTTGAAACCTGACCAAGCGTGAACCACTTCACACTGACGAACGTATGTCTCATGACGAGTCCGTGTGACACTAACGCACTCACCACCACCAACACCTCAAACGCTCCCAGAGAGTGTATAAAGTACTAATTATATTGATGATGCATCGGCTGCATGGGGCGTTTTATTTTACTCCTCTGATAACAGTTCTGATGGCTCGGACATCAAGCCCTCTGGTAAGAACACTAACAATTTAGTGGAATTCCAACCTATTACCACGTTGAATCTGACTACTTCCTTGAGGATTACGAAAATCCATATAGTCCACGACAGGCCAGTCACTTTGGGGAGAAGCTAAACTTAATTCGCCCAAATATTCGTTAACCCTCAAAGCGTGTCACTTAGTCAAGTGGATAATCCAAATACTCTCAAAGTCATAGAAGCATGGTGGTCCATGACTTGCTTTATTTTGACATTAGCAACTGCACCACAGGAAGCAATCATGGTCTAATGCAATGATGCTTCATAGGGGCTTCCTCAAGGTTCCCTGGACACTTGCTGATGGGTGTTAATAGATAATTTCCTTTTGCCCACTTAACAGATATATCAGTAACTTTTGCACACAGCGTGGTCTTTCAAAATTAAGGCACCTGACTAGCGATTACTCACCAACTTTTCGACGGTACTGTTTACCGTGAACACCGTTCTCACGTTGTCTAAACTACTCCGTGTACAAGTTTCATCTGTACTGCGTTACAGTGACTTATCGGTAATAAGTGTGGGTCCGCCTTGTTTTTAACCAATGACAACCACTGTATCGGAGATAAAACTGTACAAAACAGTTATTGACGATTACAAATTGTATGCTTAAAGTTGAAGTCCGTCGAGACCCGTAGCTTAGCAAGGCCTGCACTCAATCTTGAAAATATCTGGAGTGATGGAGAATATTAACAAGTGAAACACTAAACCTGACAGCCATTATTATATTTCACCAGAACCGTCAATGTGGAATAAGTGACAGTGTAGTTGTTTACGTTGTCTGGCGCTTGTAAACTTTTCCGGTACTTAGTGCAACTTTCCGAAACCTACACAAAACCTATGGTGAAGTGCACAATTTTTTAATTCATCGGAGCGCCAGTGTGGTGAAATCTACCCCATTTTGTTGAATACTCAATAACGAATGCTTCAATATCGCCACCGATAAACTATCTCAGATATGATTACCATAGTTCTTCGTTATGGACTTATGATCTTCCCGAGCATTACTCTGATTCCAACGAGTTTCTTGTTTAGTCTGTTTTACTTGATTTTTTATATTCTATATATATATATATCACATTAACAGAAATTGTCCCACGCCAGGGGGTTTAGCACAGACCATCTATTTTAACCTGCATCTTAACCAAAGGACTACATATAATGAAAAAAATTGCACCGACCACTCGCTTGGCTGCACTGTGCATGGAGACATTGTTCTTGATTCAATTGTTGGTAGTTAGCCTGCTCTACATTTAGTTTCGTGAGGTCCTACAACAAAATTAGATGGGAAAATCTCTTGTGAGAAATCACCCACATAACACTGCCAGAATCAACAACCAGTCTGTTATTGCTGATAATTCATCTAGGCAGATATAACTGAAGCAGTCAATAAAAAACGACCGAAACTGCATAAGCCTCGAGCTGAAATTATGTAGTGCTCCAAAACACTTATCCTCAGGCAATGCACACAAAACACCTATCAGCTAGAAGTGATTGGGCGATCGTACGCTGATCACCCCTGTAATTATAAGCAGACAGCTGGAGATATTGGAGAAAGGAATCGTCATTACCAACTGAAGTTAGTAAACGTTTTCAACGTCAATCTGAGGCTGTCATAAAGTGCTTCAGAAGATACGTCAAAATTTGCCTGTGAATTCCATGCGATGGAACTATAGTTTGTACCTCCGATACAGGAATGTTCAATGTGTTAAGGATAAAGCATGTTGCGCGTATTTGCCAGTAACCAAAAAGATTAGCCAACAGCCACTAGAATCGATATTCAATTAACCTCATAACTACGATTATTGCACTACATGTAGAGTACGTAAGTATTCTAAACAAAATCACCTGGCTCCGTTTTAAAAGTGCATAGGAAAGCTGACAGAGTCACGAAACGAGTTGGTAACCGTTTTCAAGGCCGGAGTAAGTTTACTGAAACCAACTTGGCGTTCCCATATTTTACACGTGGACTGAAGTGAAACTGTAAGCTAAAGATTAATTGCAAAGCAAATTTTGCCCGTAGCGAAATGTGGTCCAGAGATCCACGATGTGGAATGTTTCTGATATCTCTAATCGAAAGGCTAACTGTCTTATTGCCTGTAGCCTTACGCTGACTGAAACGCGCAAATGACAGCCATTTGTATACTTAAATTTCACACCATGCCTCGTATTCAGCGTGAGTTACCAACTGGCCCTCATGCCAAACTAACCCTCTCAAAGGTGGAATGTATTGAACTTTAGAAAATGGTAACCAGTGTCTGTGGTTACTGCATTTCTGAATTTACTCAAATCATTCCAAATAGTTATTCATAATATTACATGTGTGAAACTTGATGTGTATGCTATAGATGACCCCTTACGTTTACAGTTAATCACCCATCCCAAGTAGGAATAGCGTTTTACTTGATTGATACTCTACAACTAATAGTTTAAACCTAGGTCCACTGCTGCTGATAACATTTGTCCTAGAATTGTCACAGCTTGTAGGTCCCATCGTAACGTTTTACGCTGATGACAAGAAATCGGACTAGTAAAAGTTAAAATTGGTTTTAACAGTCTGCATCATTGAACACAACTCATTGGATTTCGTTCAACTTCGCTCCAGCTTGTCAGATCTTGGAGGACAAAGAGCTAGGTAGTACCATAAACAAACGAAACTTAAGAACGATCGTTTCGGAACAGCTCATTCTGTCACTTTCGTGTGCCTTATTGCCTGAAAACCGCTAAGGCACCTAGACATTAATCTGATTGTCTGGGATGTTTCAGCTACAATACTTTCAGTTGATGTTCAACCTACAAGTACGTTAATACGTTAAGTTGAATATTGATACCTACGGTCCATACCTCATGAAAAATGATAACCTGAACGAACGAATATAAAATTGCTGTAACGCTTGACGGTACAATCAGTGCATGCAAATAGGCGAAGACGATACATACATTCATGCTGGTAATCCGAGTATGCGAACAATGTAGTTTGAAATGATGTAAACGTTTTGTATCAGTACTAGCAGGTTTGACTGTCAGATACTTGCATGCTCAAGTCCGATTTGAACTCTGCGTTTCACTTTATGGATTCATCCCCCTTTACAGCATTTCGCATTCCTACCATCGTTGCTATTTGTGAAGTAACATTTTTATTCGTAGTCTTTTAAATTACACTGCCTTACTGTCGTTCACCGTTGATCCACGTATACATGAACATTGTTTGTTTCCGCCAGCTATTAACTAGCTTCGGTCTTGAAGAACGACTCATCCATGAGTGAGCGCATTTTGTGCACAGTTATCGAACTGTTTACTGTTTAAGGCGCCTCCATTGTTAGTTGGATTCGGTGATCTTGATTTTCATTCTGTTGTCCTCTGAAGGCAATGTGATAACTTCAGTCTTACTTACGTTCTCTTTCTAAGGAATTTTTATTATAGTTAATCACTTTGCTCTCTGCCAATAACCGAGAAGAGGATGCCAAGAAGTTTTACAGGCTTCGTCACTGGGCCTTCATCAAATCACACTTCATTTGTTAAAGTGCAACCAATCACCACGTAAGCCTTCCCAGTTGCCTTACCACAGATCACTTTGAATCTCTACTGGATTTGCATTTACTCTAAACGGGGTTAAAAACGTAGTTTTCTCCAATACTATTTCTTGTTACAACCCTTTATGTTTCTAGTAGCAACCTCAGAAATCAACAGACGTCCATTAGACCACTAATAACCGAATCATCTGATTCTTAATGATTCGAGTGTTTAGCCACAAACTCATGTGAAAATCGGGGAAATCGAGGAGTGCCAGCCAAGCGTTTAGAGATATGCAGATATGCTCCACTAATACTAAAGAACTGGACTATACCTTGTGTTGCTTCTTGATTCTCACTCTCAATCCAACACTCCACGACCGGTTTCCTCCTCTCGAACTCATGCGGCCGCAGCCAGTGCAAACTGGTAATTCGAGGTGGACCGTGTCCATCCACGCCGACGGGTTGAAAACAAGTTCCGAATCAGTAAACTGTATCTTCTTTTCCAACATAACGTAGAGTTTGTGTATGTGACAAGAGGCGGTAAACAATTGTCCTTGTCACGTATTCATCAAGCCTATACGATTACAACTGCTGTCAAATGGATATTTATAAGAAAAAGTGAGCTGACTTAAAGTTATCTGGCCATACCAATGGAAGACTTTGCACGTCCGGAAAATTAGCTAACCAGCTATCAAAACCATTAATTGTTTAGCGATAACACTGCCAAATATGGGTTGCAATAGTTGAATGACACTAGCTAAATCAAAACTGAGTGATCTACATTCCACATTAGGTCATCGAATTTGGGCTACCGACTCAATCCTGTATGTGACTAGTTTCATCAGACCATGGTTACACGAGTGCGAATTTAAATCGGCAGCACATAAATGATTGCCTAATCGAACAGCAACTGATTCATTAAATTGCTAACAAAGTTCAAGGTGTGGGGTTATTGAGTTGATGGTAGTTGTGTTCAGTTTACTGGCAAACCAAACAAGATGATCTGCAATGAATCAGCCTTTGTTGGTTAAACGCTTTAATTCTGATACCGGTGACCCGGCAGTTCTAAGTTTGGCCCATCGTCTACTGTAAGTACATAGAAAATAAACGTCTTGATAGACTGTTACATGACTTCTACATGCAATAAAATCTGACTTCTTGAACTTGCCCAGTAGGTTGTTGTTTTTGAGTGGCACGATAAAGCGTAGCTGTAAAATAAACGTACCTGCCTGACCCCACTTCATTGCGTAAGTCAGCGCTTCCAAAACCTTTCAGCCTAGCTTCCACCAACTGTCCAAACACAAAAATATCGCCCGTTTTCTTTCTTTAATCATCATGACCAAGCCACTCGTTAGCAGTTCATGCATGAACATTAAAATCAAAACAGCGATAACCGGACAAATTCATTACTATGGTTCAGTGTTCAACACTACATTTACGTTCAAAAACTGCAACAATACAGGAGGTTAGTGTTATCACACAAACCTCAAAATCAGACTGTGACGCACCCACAGAAGGTTTCTATGCCAGTGTTCAAAAAGGTGACACTTCCCCCTGTTGTGCCCTCCCCTATCAAAACTCCGACTAATGTTTTGAGAATAGTATCCCTTCTGAACATGTTGAACAGGATTATTACAGTCAAAATATCAATCACTTTTCACTAGTCGTGGCACACTTAATAGGGATTACAAACAGTTCATAGTCCACACTTTGCACCAGGTGACCATCATGTCATGCTTCATTTGAGTGGGGCTGATCCAAAGAAATGAATCTAGCAGACAGTAAAACTATCTAACCCACAGTGACGTGCGAGCCTTCCACCCTAGCCAGGAAAACAGCAGTCAGCGTAACCTCACTGAACTGACTGGAAATGTCTATCTCGGATTTTACGTTTGTTCTAGTTTAGTATTCACACCTAACAGTCATTTGTGGTAACGTCACTTACCACCTCCGTTTCACCAACGTGCAGCCTTTTTCTGCTAAATAGATTAGGTTGAATTTGAAGATCAGGACCAGTGGCAGTCTGTGTCAGTATACTTTCCCGAAGTCACTTAGTGAACTAACACAACTTAAGCTGAGTTCTTTTCGGTCAGCCACTATTCTGCAGTTGTCAGTTTAGCACACGGATTTGAGGAGGTTTAGGTGCTATAAACAGTTTCACCAAAGTTGTTTAAACTGTGTTCCAGTTATGCAATAATCGGCGCGTTGAACCTTCTGGCGAGGGTAATTACTATCTCGACTTTAAGCGTTTGCGATGTGGTTTTGCTGCTGATTGAGCATGGGTATGCAAGTGATCCACATGTGCCGGGTGGCTCGAATATTCTCATCTTCCCAGAATCATACTTGGTATAACATGCTTTAAGTGAACTAGAAAGCCCTTCACAATATGAGTTGGTGTCAAGCCCAATGAAATTTTGCACTTGTAACACAGCTACTACCAAGCAACCATTCTTTTAAACCCTGGCCGCACCATTTTAGCCGTTCAGATCATTAGTATAAATAATGAATGCTTTCCATTATTTAATAACCCCTACTCTGTGGTCTGACTATGGAATAGCCAGCCTTCGTAAGGGAAAACACTCAATGGACTGATTCCAGCAAGAACATAATTCAAAATCTCACGCGTTCTAGTGAACTAAGTCATCCCAAAGATCACTAAATTCTGAGGTGTGTATTCACACTCACAAACTACATTTGTGGTAAAAGTGAATAAGGTGGTTTCTCGGGATCAACCTGTAAAAAGTCAATGCGTGGATGAATGTCACATGACACCTGATCTCGACCGTCTCTGTAACCTTTCGCTGGTGTTGCTAATTCTTTGATAGTGAATATCACGTTATTCCACAATTCCCTTCTAAAATCGCTATACGAACGTCAGATATTCAGTACAGTACAAAACTATGCGGCAATTTTGTTCTTGATGCCAATCATACTACTACCAAGTTGGTCCACTAATAGTGTGGACCAGTGCACAGAAGCTTCGTGGAGTGTTGTTTCATCCGTAACGATCTTTTTGAAATCATCATTTTTAACATGCAACAGAACTCCTGATTTCACAACACTGAAAACCACCTAGACAGTATGGTTCTAAAAGTACCCCGTGAAATTCTAATAAGATAGTTTTTCAGGTCAGTATATCCAGTTCGTAGTGTCAGCTCTAAAAACATTAATTCAGTTTCACTTTGTTCACGGGTATAAAGATGGATTGATCTTTCAGAGTGTGAGGGAATTCGGGATCATGGGCAACCGTGTTTTGCACATGCCGTTAACCAATCACTCTGAGTAAACGTAGTCGGTCTGCTCATTGCGAACTTATCCTACTGCACTGTTCTCACACGATGGAAAAGAACTTTTTAAAGTTGCCTTTGATTAACCAGTCGATTCGCCGGCTTGGTTTTTCCTTGCTGGATAAAGACAATTGTCCTGATTCCCCATTTCCTTTTCAACGTTCTTAGCCATGTCGGATAGTATACTATACTCCTCAAGCGTCAGTGCCTCGTCACATTTCCGTTTTCTTCTGCTCCACATCAGCAGGTGAACGAATACACCGGCACATTTCGAGTATGAACAGGCAATCTGTCATTCAAATGGGAGATGCAGATGGGCAGCCAGTGCACTACGCGTAAAGTGTGACTATTAATACGGTATATCGAAACGTGTTTTACAGACGGCAGTCAAACAAATCTGCCAGCGACTTATTCCCAAGAGAGGCTGGTTATTGTTGTCCTTAAGAACCTCTTTGCTATCGGAAAGTAATTTTTCCCCAGACTCTTTTCACAAAAATGTCGTTGTCAACTTATGTTAAAGAAAATTAGTCGAACAGAATTAAACCCCAGAAAAAAGTTGAAAGTGGGCCATTCTGTACTGAACAGAAAAGTGATTGAAGACGAATTAGAAGCATCCGGAAGTTGGAATTTGTTTCTCTCCTCCTTCCGTTTGAATGGACTACTCCGCACTACTCCAGTAGACCTCCTGATCCGTAATAAAATACAACTTATATTAGTTTACTCAAAGTACACGCGGCTAGTTATGAAGTAGTCATGCTACATTTCTCAGATTGAGAGTGAGAACTACCACAGTTTCTGAGTGGGAGGATTACCGGCCCAGTTGGTTGGCTGTTAAACTGAACAGATTAGACGGTTCAGAATTTTACATATTAGAGCATAATTTGTTAAATGATGTATTATTATACAGTCAGATTAGAGCTCATTATTTCCATGTCGTTCACCCTATTTCGAGACCGAACAGCTTTTAATCTCACACATATGCGCACACATTTGTATTAACGTGATCAGATCAGTGTGCACTTCGGGTTCAGGTTGCAAAACAACTTAACAAACCCAAGACGGGCAAACAGTTATTTTCCCATTTTATACACAAAGTAGTGCATAGAACAGGTGTTATCTCCAATCCAAGGCGGTTTAGTGTGCCCTTTCTGTCCCAGCTAACAGGGACTCCTCAAGAGGAAGAAAAGTCTCCGGTTGCTAGCCATTTCAGTTTAACTGCAGAATAGTGTTCCTGGTACGTGAAGCCTTAGTGAGTTTGAAGCAACTGAAAGTGATAAACGTACGCCCTAATACAGATGCACATGACGCTGTCGCATGTGCGTTGATGCTTTCCTTCCGATAGACTGCGGTCCACTTCGTAATCCCGTTTACTTATGCAGAACTGATTTCCTTACGTACCTGAAGTAACTGATGCGAATTTCCTCAAACTGTCGTTTATAAACTTAGCTTCATTGTGATTCCAATATATCCTACAATGAATATTGCAAGTTAGTATGCCATAACTTGGACTCAGTAGCCTATTGTAAGCTGCTGAATCGAAGTTTGATGAGAACAACCCGGAACAAGAATCGTTTGGTACACTTATGCTATTATAACATACAATTTTCTGGACAGTAATTTTTATACATCTTAATCTTATGCTTTCAAGCTAAACCGGAATGGCCATAGCAACGCACACATTGTCACCGAGTACGTTTTGATTTCATCTTTGGTGAAACCGCTTACAGCCAGTCGTAGCTGCATGACGGCAGACCAGCTAGTGTAGTGGGGACAGACGGTCGCACTATACTACTTACACCACTATTCAGTAGCAACATGGATCACAATAATCGCGGGATAAATACGGGAGAGATACGGGAAGGATCATTAATGGGCAGCATCACGTAGAATGGCTTTAGCCACATGACAGAACTGAAACATGGTGTTCAAAGTGACTGGCGCATCCTCAGACGAGTGTGGTGTCCAAATGAGTGTTTCTGTTCGTAGTCCCGTTGAGGCGTGTAAGTCGTGTATTGGTTTCCCCAAATATACAACTTCTTCTGTGTCATTCGCCTTCTGGGTTCACAACACATGTACTTTTGGTGGTTAGGATCGACTTTCCTACTTTTGTTGTAACTGCAAAATACACTTGACCTGGGGATTTTATTTGCTGCAAGACATTCCTTACAAGTAAGTGAAATTATAGGTCGGCGAACGCAAACTATTCCGCATGGCTGCTCTGCATTTCTGTCCTTTATAGTAGTGTAGCCACATTCTCTCAAGTGACATTTCGGGGAGAGGGTACGCACATGTTTCCCATAGTTACTTCTGATTCTTGATCTTAGTGGCGTAAAGAATTGCACCGTAGTGCATGCGGTTAACAAATGTGGCAACTCAAGCAAAAAAGTCATTAGTATCGTCCATTGTGTCAGCAACCAGGCACTTTGTATGATTTTGCTTGTAGTATTCAATGGACATAGTGCAAGCTTCACAGTCATTACCAGTGCACTTCATCAATGAATTCCAAGTGTTATCTAAAACGTTGTTCAAAGCTGATAAAGGCGTTTAATAAGACGAAACAGAACCCAAATGTAGAAAAGTCTGGAAGTTATTGTCAGCCATTGCAAGCAGTTTTGATTTCTTTGTTTTCTCATACAAGCTATGTTTCGAAAAAATCGATCTGACGCACAAGAATACAAACAGAGCAAGCCTTACAAGAACTAAAACATTACCACATATTTATATCACATCTGACTGGAAACCTTCCGGTTGAACTTACCACTTGTTCTTGAATGATCGTGGTGGTCTTTATGTCTTTTTCGGATAATCACGTGGCATAGTTGTCGGGTTTTTTTCCAAAGTGGTATTTCCTCAATGGACTGGATCAATTGAGGCTCCGTTCACTCTGGCGAGCTTTATTTTGGATGTGTGCGTACTCTTATTCTAGAAAAATGTTCCCCCATGTAAGAAAAGTTTCCTTCAGTCTGTTTCAAAAACAAAATCCAATCAGATGAAATGGGTAATGTTTAAATGAAAAACGATCAGGGCAAATGAACAGGGAAAATCAAGCTAACCGACTTGGGTGAAGGTCGAATTGTTGGTACTATTTAAGAGAGAGATTGACGTGACGAATCCGAATCGTGGTGGATGAAAAAATATGAATATTTGTAATTAGAACCAAAACCACTCCGCAAACTTTGGTTCTCAGTTCCAAAAAGCACTCGTGTTGGCTAATCTGTCGTCGACCCCATTTTAGACGTGATTTATTTGTCATATGTAATTGCTCAGCCATATTCGTTTTTGGGTGAGGTTCAGGCTACTCAATTTTCTTGAAGGGCTACAGTTACTGCTTGTTAACTTTGAAAGGTGGCCAGATTCTCATCATTCCCCAGCCAAATCGCCAACTTCACTGAATTTACCGAGCACTATTTTAAAATACCGACGAGCGGACGCAGTGATCTGCACGTTTGTCTCAAAGGAAAGTGAATGGCAGTTCAAACTCCGATCATGGCCAGGATATGCAGCATCAGTGTGCTGTAACTTGCGCGAATCTAATTTCACCGGCATCTTTCAAACGGCACCGGTCGGAAGGTCCATCTGAATGTGATATCTCTATTCGGATGTGAGTGGTCAGTAGTGCATAACAAAGAAATTACATACCTTTCTTAGGCAGATTAACTACCTGTTAAAATCTGTTGTACTAAATGTCGGTAGATTATCAACTCCCATGTATCCATAAAACAAAGTAGTTGAACACGTTGAAAGAGACAGCTGTAAAAATCTAAAATTCCGCTGGATTCCAGTCAGCGAAAAAAACAACACGCCTAGAAGCAGCAATTGAATAAGTTTGGAAATCCCTTGGAATTTCTCTTTAGGAAAAAGTTCTCTTTCACGTAAAATGTCGTAGGCTTCTACCTGTACGTTATTTTGCCTGAATGGATCCCAATTAATACTGGTAAACCTATAGCACCAGATAGTTTAGCTTCCTTTCCAGTGTCCCCTCACAGTTTGAAAAGAAACACGTTTTTCAAAGAGATACAACAGATTGGTTCACAATTTTTGAATGAGAAATGGACATCAATAAAATTTCAGAATATGCGTAAACTGCGGTGTCTGTGCATATTCTAACTCAATGTATCCAGCCGTCTTACAGAGCATTTGGATTCCTTGTAACGTTGAAACACTAAGTATAGTTGAATACCAATCTGAATTGTAAACTCGAACTTATTTTTTAAAGCTTCAACTTCACTCTGAGTTGGACTGTCTGGGGAGCTAGTAAGAATTGTGAGTACACTCGTAACAAAAATCGATGATGTTCACACGAGGTGGTTCAAGTTCTTCAGCAGATATTTATGCAGAAGTGGATTAATCTTTTAGCTTTCTGTAGCTACGATGGGCAAAGAACATGCGATGGCATGCTCTAGGGGGCATTCAATTGTTAACGTACAGACAAAGGCAAGCAACTGTCTGACGCCGGATTCTGTAATTCTGAAAAAGCGATAAATTACTCGTGGAACTTATACAACTGAAATGAAGGGGCTGTGTTTGTTTTCGAAAAAGCTACACCCTGTTTTATAGCTCAATACTGCTACTCCTCCGGAAACACGACGAACAGAATATGACCACGTAATCCGGACGTTACTGGTTGTCGGAATGATTTTGTCGACAGTACGGGAGTATAAAAATAACCTGTTACCTATAGCAATGCTGACAGTCGGAATCGAGGTAAGAAGAGGTATTTTAACGACATCAGGACACACAAACAGCGAAAATACCTGAGTGATGGATGGCATCATTAGAAATCTACATTCAAGCTTTGTGAACTCGAATGAAAGCCATAAAATACCATGTGGTCATCACAGAGTTTACTGTCTCTTATATATCACTCGAACTAATTTAATCGGGATTTATCGGCTGTACTAGCTCTCACCTCCTACGAAGAGATTCCAGAAAGTTCCATGATAGATGACCCGACAAATTGAGTGATTACACGATACCAGTTTGTCGTTATTGGGTCACAGATGCTTCAAAATGAATTTCGAGGGGATGAAGACCATGAGAACAGCTAACCTGGCTTAGGTGAGGTTAAGTAACCTGTTTAAAATTTATGGTTAGCTTACTAGCTGTGCTGCATTTACCGTAGTGGGAGCACGATCAATATTTAGCAAAGTATTGAATGGTAGAGCTTGATAGTGATTGAAAAAATCTGTCCTGATCGATTCATAGTCGACTTTCTCGCATGACTGAGTTTTGTGGATAAACAAGTTTGTTCACTGTTATAGGTTGCTCGACATGACGAAGAGAATTCAATGGTAAGATTCGTTTGTCTGACTTAGCGTTTGATGGAAATTTGGGCTGCGTTTGTGGATGCAGCTCACCGGCTAATTGCAACATATCAAGAAACAATTACGGCTACCGTTGCACATAATCACAACAAAGGAAGACTGAAGAAAGGGTAAGAAACTTTAGACAGATTATACCCGAAGTATGTCAACCATGTCAAGAAGCAAACAGATTGACAAATACAATTAAGGGTAAGATCGTCCAACGACGACTTTTTGTTATGCGTAATTATACTTCAGCGTACCGTATACTATTTTGAAACGTAATGCTTCGTACTGAAACTAATCCAGAAAAACAAACCATCAGCAGATAAGTTTCTTTTTTCTCTATCTGAAGCAATTCATTGCAGCAGCTACATCAGCTTGATGGACTTGGACCAGCCAACCTCTAACTTTGACGTTGTTTATAAAGTTGAACTAAACTTACTTACATTTGTTTGAATCTACTGGTTGACTGAGTGATTTATTCATGGCGTCTGTGTCTTTTGATTAAAAGTTAATTTTTGCTCTACAGATCACGACTCGAGCCATATTCGTTTACTCTTGATCAATCTTGACAAGCAACTGCTATCCAGATTTCTTACTTTCTCCGCATTCCCCGCGAAGTTGAAATGCTGCATTGGTATCACAATGTTTAGGCAGTTGATCTGGTTCATTTGGATAAGTTAATCCAAGGTTATCTTAAGTGCGTTTGATAACCGTGTGTTAATTATCACAATTATTATCTGTAAGTTTCGGTTCACTTACGTTTCTCCACTGTTCCCGTGGGAGTTTAACAGTCGAAGGTAACCAAACGCTTTTGTTCATTACTCCCGATGATTTGCACCCAGGCTATCAAGTGCTAAACCTCCATGGTTATGCCTTGTACTCATGTTTGTTACTCCTTTATCGGCGAATATGAATCAGAAAAGCGACACCAAATCTGTAAATTCTGCCGGAGAAAAGATTCTTGTTTCTCATAGTCTCATTAACACCATGAAGATGGAAGGTAAGTTTTCTATACTGGCGTAAGCAATTAACACCTCGGTTATTCACACGAAAGTAGGCTAGTGAAGTTTGATATGCTACACTGTTTTTGCCGGTGTCAACTGGTCACGATGACATTAATTTACCCGTTTACTTCAGATTATTGTCCAACTATACCCGGGGATTTCATCGAAGACCAAACGTGGCGAACAGGCTCTATTCCGATGTATCGCCTTCAGGCCAGGTATAATGAAATAAATATGAAATCACTAGTCAGGTCAGGATTGTGTAGACCATAATAAAGTGTGAATATAGTGTCATTTGAGAATTATGGACATGATTACAATGATGTCATTTCAACTATTTTAACGGTGGTAGACCATGGTAATTTCAGTGCTTGAATAAAAGATTTTCGCGAGCTAAGAATTAGCTAGAAAAGTTTCTCACAAGAGCCTGAGCTCTTTGTTTAGCGTGTCATCAGTGCAAATTTTGTAAATTCGGTTTGATAGACACCGTATCAACCATAAGACTGTGAGTTATCTCTCAGCTAGATGAACTTACAAGGACGAATTATCAAGTGTATCGCCGGACGGAAGGCTAGGCATGGCCCTGATTAGAATGGTTTTTGCTGCACAAATAAGACTAACGTTCTCCTTCAAGCCACTTATACGCCTGCATCTCGAAGACAAAGTGTTCAGTAGTGCTACCTTGTTTTGTTTTCAGTCATCCTCTTGTTCTTTTGGAGAAGGTTACGTTGATCGCAAGAATACGAGAACATCATCCAGCTTGTCTGACGACCGGATAACAACGAAGGTTTTCCATCACAATTTTGGCCCACCCAGTTAATTAGGTCACAGAGTCAATGTGGATGTCACATTCAAGCTGATCTACCGCGTCACACCTGTTCACACTATAGGTTTGAAATTTCGTATCCCGGCCGTTGCGGAGGATATCAGAATCCGGTTATGAAACTTTAATCTGTGAGCGTAGAAACGTTTTGATCAGGCACCGAATTTACAATGGCCTGCCACCGTTGGAAAAGTTGGCATGGTACCATAGTAACCATGTCGGTAATTCTCAAATAACACCAGATTTACACTGTACTTCAGATTACTAAAAACACTCAACAAAACACAGTTACTTCTCCGACAGAAATACTCTAGTCGCTGTACGGGAGTGGTTTTGAGATTAGTTCCCCCTTAGTTCAATACTTCCAATCTCTACAGTGTTATGGAAAACAGTTTTCAAATAATCCAGACGAATACACGCAGTATGAATGTCCGACAATCCTCGTTGCAAGTTTGTATGAAAACGTTTTGTACCGTCGCATCAGGCGCCCTAATTCTTGTTGCGCTGTTCCTGCAAAGAATCAATTTAGAAATATTATTCTTCGACAAATCTGGCATGTGGCTGAACTTTACAAGTCGTGATTTTTGGAGGCTTCAAAGCTGATTGTTACATGGTACAAACGTGACATTACGAGATTGCCAACACAACGTCGCAAAACGAATGCGATATCTAGTAGGGTGCTTATTATAACTTACACTCTGAAATTTAGAATGACATGTATAAAAAAGCTTGTGGAGTTTTTTTACTCCGGGTGCATGCTATCGCTATATTTATTTATAGATTCATGGGAAATCCCTTGGAGTTTTATTAAATACTACCCCGAAACTGTCATAAAACACACGTGCTGTTGCAGAACAGACTGATAATCGGAACAGAGTTTGCCACCTTCAGTTGAAGCCTGAAAATTTGTTAGAGAATTCATTTTCCCATCCAAGATCCCCTCCTTCCTCGAGAAAACGATTTTGTCTAATCAGAATGGGCTGAAATTCTTAGAACCATACTGAGGTAACTGGCTATTTTCTTTGTTCGCTCGACCTTTTTTCCGTCATACTGATTCGCGGCTTAGTGATCCCAGCTACTACTTTTAGTAAGTGCGTTTCAGTTTCCTGTTTCAAGGATGTCTACAGGTCATCATGCTCCAAACAACTACCGTGTGTTTTTACCCTGTTTGAAGCGATATAAGGTTGTTTTTTATTTGTCTTTTGATTTGACTTGGAAGCAACTTGCGGGGACGATTGTGTAAATCTGGAGACTGAGGTTTCCGCTTTCCTTACTCAACAAGAACAAATCGATTTCTTTCAAGCACACTAGGATTCTTTGGGTAATCCAGCATATTTTTCCGGAGGTTAACGATAGAACTAATGTTAAAATTCGACAACGAAGGTAACTTCTTGCCAAGGAGATGTCCATGCATACGATGAATGTCAATAATTCAAGTGGACCGCATGTAAACATACGTCTCGATCAACGTATATCGTTCACAATTTTTGAGTACTGAGATGCCAACTGTTTTCAGAACACAAGAAAACCATTTGGTTTTGTTGGCTGATGAAATTTCCCCAACATTCTCACAAAATCAAGGTTAGTTCTCGAAAAATTGCTTTTTATTCATGTTCAACTCTACTTGGGTGATGCCCTACTTCCTCCACATCTGGTTATGAAAATCATTAGAGAAATATGTTTGAGGATCTTGTTCAAGATTTTCAATCTCTATGTGGCCGTTTTCTGATTAATTCATGATACATCGCATTTCTTCAGTCAACTAGGAGGATGTTCTAGAATAAATTCGTTGTGGTTGGATCAAGGGAGCAAAGAGAAGTTGGTTGAGCTTGAATTCTGAAGCAAAGTACCGTTAACTGTGCATCGCGTAATGAAAAGATACATTAACTGAACTATTGTTCAGGCTGCAGAGTCACCTTTGACCAAACCCATTGCACAAAAACATGTCGTTAGGATCTTTATCGCCATAGGATATGATTTTGTTCAAACTCATTTCCTTGCTTTCCTCAGTAAAGATTGTTCTGCAAAACCTTCGTACAAATATAAGCTACTTTTTGTGGCAATAAGGACTGGTGAACAATCTTGTTCACTACGCTGTACTTTTGTTACTAGGCTGAGAATTGCTTTGGAATTTTCCTTCCCCTGTACCATTAATAAACGCAACTATTTACAACGACTGAAAATTTCTTGAGCATTCACCTACAGTTTTACTTTGGCAGTTGCTGATATTCGTTCTACAACGCAATTTCACTAACACCGTTCCACATTAAAAGATTAAGTAGGCATGACATATGAACTATATACCAATGAGACTTTGACAGTGAGAACAGGAAACATTGTGATAAGTTTTCAACCAAAACCCTCCTATTCGGTCTGGTTGTTTCAAATCAATATTTATGGCATTGAATCATACTAGTCTTGTGAATTGAGAATGCGGATGGCACAGAAGTTGGTTATTAGGGAAACCAATACATGAGTTATGCGTCTCAATGAGACTGCGAACAAAAACACTCATTTGCACACCACACTGATCTGAGTATGTTCCTGTCGCTTTGGACACCAAGTCTCAGTTCCCTTATGTGGAGAAAGCCATTCTATGTGATGCTGCCGTCTAATGATCTTTCCTGTATCTCTCCTGTATTTGTCCCGTGACCATTCCGATCCATGCTGTCGCCTCGCTACTGAACAGTGATGGTCGTGTAATAGTATAATGTGACCGTCTATCCTCATTACACTAGTATTCAGAATATTTACTCAATCTTTAGTATTCATGGGGCATAACAGGCGGTGTTCTCCAATAGGGTTATAAAACTGTTATACCACCAGCTCTGTGAAAAGTTGGTCTTGATGACTGGTGGTCTGACTGCCATAAAAGTGACGGCACTGACTAGATCAGCAAGAGGTGGGATTGAAGCTAGCTTCTGTAAACCGTTAAACATGGTAGCAACCAATCAAAGTTTGCTTCAATTCGCCAAGGCAATCATAATTTATATATAGTGTATTTTTGTGTGTACCCTCAAAGATCATAATATCGCAATGCGCTTATTTTGGTGATGCGATAACTATAACAATCTACATAATATTGGACAAACAAGGAATCTTACAGACAAAGTTTTCTGCTTATCTTGCAATGCTTACGCGTTCGGTTACTGTATAACTGCGAAGCATTGTAACAAGTACTTGTAAATATGTAACGTGTAGTGAAACTTCTATTGATTTTGGTTCAGTATACTACCAAATCTGTATAATTTGCAATGTTTGCCTTTATTGCAACATCTTCGGATATACTTATGTGCTTATGAATCATTATCTTTCGTCATTTCGGTTCTAAGTGGACGAGGGATTATCGATCCAATGATCTTTCGTCACCCGTTGGAAAGCTTTGCATAAAATTCCAAACGTGATTCAGTCAGCAAAAATTTAAAAACCATTCCAAAATTCCCCTTCTCAATTTTAATCCATAATCACTTTTTATCCGGATTGTAAGTATGTTTCATGGAGTTAAACGCCTGACGTTAGTTAGCCCTGCTAAGTTCAGGAAATTCATCACTTTTGAGCTGTCTGGAAAACTGTCCAGAAAATGTTTGTCGTGTTCATGATACAGTTTTAGTTTGAAGATTCGCAATAATCGATGATTAAGTAGAATTCAGGTTGAAGCAAATCGGGTAAAAACCCACGTTCAGTTTTTCTAGAGATGAATTTTCTAAAAGGTTTACTAATTTTAGGTGTCAAACTCAGTCAAAATTTACGTTTGCTTGGACTAATTAAATCAACATAGTTCCTCCGAACTTGAGCATTCCCCAGGCAAATGAATCAGAGCGAACATTCCGAACTGCACTTTCATATATTACTATTGGCATAGATGCAATAAATGCTACAATCCGTGTAACAGCTGAGTACAACTGCCATTGGTTAAATTTGGTCTAGCTTGGGATTCGAAATGTCAGCAACCTCAACACCATCGCCGTGTGTAGTTTGGACCAAATCAAACCAAACAAACCGTGGAGATCCACCTGAGCTGTGTGGTCTAGATTTAGCGTCCACCGTTTACCGAAGTAATTTCCAGTGTAGCGGGAAAAGGACACCAGTTGATGTAAACGGACTAAATGCATAACCTCATTTTCAACTTCCAAAATGAACAACAACCTGGCAATCTTACCAAATAAACTTGTAGAATTTCACTATAGCCCGTGCTAGTACTCATGGTGAACGTTGGTTGTCAATACTGAGAGCCAGCCTTGATGTCCCTAGATATTCTATATTCAATTTGTGACGTGGATGTATTCAACTGGTACACATTACTTTACAAGTAACTGCCGATTGTTGAGTTTGTTAAACGAAGAGTGAGTTAAACCTTGAATCTAGTTACGTGAATGTTAAACAAGTATAGCAGTTAACGGCTAGTCATGTAGCGATTATAAAGGCGTTTTTTGAAGAAACCGACTAAGAGGTGTCGGATTCTGTAGGTCGAACTATTCGCTCAAGTTGAGTACCATTTTAATTTCATCATCCAATTCCTTGTCGAACGAAGTGGCGGTAAATATTTCACACATGGTACTTTTAGATGTTGTGGTGAGCGGTTGTAACTTTTGATTCAAAATGCTCTATTTATTGAGTGATTCATACACCTCTACAGTCAAATGAATTAAGCTGTACAGATCCCTGAACAACCATCTGGCGGGTAATTTTCACATTTAATATGTTACAGATTGACCGACCAAAGTCTGGGATACCTCCACGTAATAGGAAATATGGACGCAAATAAACGCAGGAACTCAACTTTTCAAAAAATTGGTGATCGTGTGAAGTGATTTTGACCACTTATGTTTTGTCTTAAAAAATCTCAAAACACAAGGTATGCCGAAAAAAACTGTAATGTTATCATGCAGTAATGGTGCAAGTTCCAACATATCACTATTCTCATTCTGAAAGCAAAGCGAAACTCATGCAACATGGAAATTTTTCTTTGACTAATACATTTCGCTGTTCTGGTACATGAGAACAGACGGTACTCATATGAAGTACTTGCATTAACAATACCGACATTTTTCTCCGGGGACTTTGTCGAACCGATCTGGGTGTCTACCCCCGATTACATCAGCCGCTTGCCTGAACAGCGTACTACTACATACTCAGACAGCAACATGCGGTCATTGCACATTGAAAAGCTAAACTCCATTGTTCCAGTCTGTCCACGATATTGTGCGCATCATAATCTGCCGCCATGTAGGCTAAGTGGTTCAAATTAACAGTTTTAAGGATAGATTAGGGGAGGTAGGCGTTCTATATGCTGGTGAGAAAGTCGCGCCAACAATGCAATGTACACAAGTGATACTGACTCGACGTTCAGTTGCAACGGTTTGTTCACGTCAGTTGTGAAGTCATTAAAATGGTAACCTCTCAACTAGAAGACCGGAATTCACGATCTTCACAGACGAGTCTCACCAACGCTCAGTAGTTTCATGTGTAGTCAACCTCAAGTCTACTTCTCTGTTTTGATGTAAGTCATCCGGAAAAAATGTGTTGGTGGGAAAGCTACAAACAAATAAAAACAATTACGGACAGCTTGTGACAGTTAATACAATCAACATTTATTACAGCGTGTGCCCAAGAATTGCTGATAACAAAAAATACGATAAAAACGAGGGCCATCGAACTGATTCCTTTTTTCAAAGCGGTTATGAAGTTAGAACAAATGAAACTAAAACCTAACCAACTTCAGCTAACATATGTTAAGACTGGAGCTGTTTGACCCACTGCTTGATGGCGTAGTTTATCAACAACATCACTAACAGTAAGGGAGCAATTGTGTTCGTAAGTTGAGAAGTCAAGTTGTTTTTTGTTTATTCAAAATATTAGGCAGCGGTTGTTTGATCTTTTCGAACAGACTGGAAGTCAAATACAGCCGTGAAACACGTGCACACTTATTCCATCAAACCTTCTCTGCTTTGTTTATGTCGTGTTCGTTTGGCGCACTGTCCAACGGCTACATTCAATCTTATACAAACTGTTCCGTGAAGCAGTTACCTTTTCGATAGTTCGCTTCACTCGATATCCTTAGACTTCGTCCGGACTCCAGAACGATGACTCATTAACCGTCCGTTCTTTTACTGGTCGAACATCATTTTCTGTGACTGTTTTCAGGTCACAGATGGGAGTAACCTATGCGACCAATATTGCTCATTAGCATAACATTTTTTCCAACGTCTGAGGTCGAATTACCTGAGCTAGTCTTTTATGATAAATCTAGACTGTAACTCTGAGTGTTGCACACCCTCAAGGCAATCGACTTATTTCGCGTTTGTGTTAATGAAACTGTAAACAAACTATACAACTGTGGACTGCAACGACCTATTCATTGTTTCAGCGTGACGGTTTATTAATTCAGTCGTGAAGCATGTAAACACGACTTTCCGGTATAATTAACGTGACTAACACGAATACGATTTATTCTTTAACCCTTATTCCACTTTCTCGAGCAAATTACTTGGTGGGTTAATTGTATTAGCGTATAATGCGATTCAAAAAGCCACATTCCGCTTTACTCAAAGTTATAACAATTTAGGTGAGAGCCAATTGTCAAAATTAGTGACTTCGGCTGGGCTTGACTCAGTGACAAAAGCAGTATGCCTGAACGCGGCAAGCGCTCTACCAGTTAAACTAAGAGGCCACGCCAGGGGCTCGAAAATTTCACATTCGGACTCTGTTATCCACTCGTCCCACTGCCTGATATGGAATCCAACAAATTATCGAAGGGATCGACTGCCTCGGCAGGACTTCTCGAACAGTTCACATTGGAGTCCGCCAACGCCGGTTCGAATCTAGCCGAAGCCCTGACTTATCACAATCGTATCTCACCTAAATCACCTCTTCTGTCAAACTGTTCATCAATACTATAAGTGAACCAATTTGTTAATTACTGTGCTCAAAGTTCGCCAGTCATTCATGTTTGAGAACAGGTAAACTCATCTTTGAGATCAGCTGGCATAGGAAGTATTGTTTTCCTTTCATGCATTTCAGTCGCTCGGCCTACCTGACGACTCTTAGTGCGAATCAGACCGATTCTTTTACGTCCAACACACGTCATGTATTAAATGTCAAGCAAGATTTGTTATTGTGATCCGCTAATTTTTACGTTCCTGATCACCTTATACTTTCGAGCAGGATCAGGACTTTTTGGATAAATCAAATTTAACAGCTGCACTCAATCTACTGATCATTAGCTTCAGTTTCAAAATTAAACACACCTTTATTTCCCGCTTGAAATCTGCACCGTAATTGACTGTTATCAGCCTATCTGTTAAGATATCTCTTCCTGAGGGTAGCAAGTAATTTGAATGGCAGTCAAAAGAGTTTTTGCTTCAAAGATCAGTCCTGTTTGATGTGAGGTCCATAAAATGGCGCGAAGCACGGAGGGGGAAGTTCAACGGTTAGTTCGGATAAAAAGATGCATTTCAACCACAAAACTCGAATTTCGCGCACATTTTGAAGTCTACAAAAAAGCAAAGTTTGTAGTGTTATACTTTTCTTCCGGAAAATTTGTGTTTTTTTTACAGTAAGAACAGAGTAAGTTTGAAGATCAAATTGGGGCTGGAAGCACACATGTTTCCAACACTGTCGTTTTTGGAGTTAACTAATACTTTGTCGCGCACACTCTTAACTAAAACAACCAGTTTGTTTAGAGCTCGAGTATTAAAACTCGTTTCACACTTGAGGGGAGTGAAATCACTAGTAGCTCATGAAGATCGCAAACCAGGATAAACGGAATATGATTTTTTTGATGTGACAAAAGACAAGACAGCATGACAAGTAAGAGATCGATAAATAAGAGGGAGCCCACTGATTTTATTTCTTGGTGCTCTCCCTAAGTTTCATATTCGTGCACTTCTTAACTAGATGGATGAAGCAGTCTTACAATAGATAGCACTCCGATCACCGTTATGGGAACTTTGGTCGGATGGTGTGTTTGTCGCATACTTATTTCAAGTACTGATTAAGTACATGAGTATTGCATGGTTCCAGGTGGAGAAAATTGCCACACAGTTAGTTGTTAAGGAGTTTACCGTAAGTGCTTATATGGCGCATCTCAATTCCAGTTCAGGTGTCACTGATATGTCATATTTAGTTCCAAGACACAAACTTAGCGTAAACTGGGAAACATCCAAAAATCTGCGAGGCCCACCTGATTCAGATTTGGTAGTTCACTTCAACCTTCTACACCTATGAATTCAGTCCAGTTGGTCTACTGGAGCCTTATGTCAGTGAATGCATCAAAAACGAAAATCAGTAAACTGTTGACTAACACTCACATAATAATTAAACCAAGTGCTCATACAGAAGCGACATTTACCAAAACTGTCATAACAGTATGGGGCGACGTTAAGTTACTGCCAACACAGCAAAGAACCACACTTACCAGGATTATTTTTGCACATACTGATACACACAAACCATGTTACATGATAAACATAGCAAAGGAAGTTATCTCCGATATTTTGCTTCTGATGCGATTGTGCGCGAAATCATACTTGACCAATCGGACTTTAGCGTTAATGATTACGTCGAGTAGTGTGTCAGTGGTTTAAAATTTTCCGGTGAATTAAAGAACTGATTAATGGTGTCTATGATAAATGAGTTGTAGTATGCTTTTGAAGACAAGATTGATTTGAACAGAAAATGCACATAAAAACTACAGTAGTAATTAAGATCAACAAAAGTATGTGAACAACACAGACTGAATTCGTTTTGCTTTTTACACAACGGTGGTGTATTCTATTAGCTCAATTTTTCATTCATATTTTCACCAGAAAAGCGGTATAAAAGATTACCGATAAGATTTAACGAAAGTAAACCTTGAACTGAATGCTGACAGGAATGTCTCATTAGACGAGAAACTAGCAATCAATTACTGGTGCTACTGAATTAGCATTTTTCACAACACACGATTCTTCATAATAAAATATACCAGTGATCACCCTAGTCATAAATTCACGTTAAATTAATTTGAAAAATTCACTGTGTTTGTACCTTCACCGTTGTGTAGTGTTTTGATGTACTGCTATTGATTTGTTTATTAAATCCGACTTGCACTATGTTATTTAAGATGACCATACATCTTCGTAAGTAAATTACTGAAAATATGCTCATCTTCAATTTTTGTTTTACTGACGCAACTCATTCGATTCACCGTACACTGAAAGAAGTGTTTTGTAGTAAACGACTGGTTGGCAAGCGCATTCTGATTGCTTGAACACAAACGGTTAATTCCCTTTTCTGTCTCCTCTCATATACAACGTACACTACAATTATGTCAAAAACGATTGAATGTACTGTTTTGTTTTTCTATGTGATTTCTGCCGTTTTACTACAGATTATGATTCACGTTAGTTGTCATATTTAAGAAGTGAGTATTTAAAAAATTTAATTATGCTATTTATGTCCGTTTCACTTTGCTGTTACTGTTAATGTTATCATCACAGCTGGCACTTCAAGCCAGCCTATTTTTTTAAAATTCGAATTGTGGAACATTTGGCTAAGCCCACTTCACAGTCGGGAGCCGAATTCATCCTTGTTATTTTTGTTGTACTAAGCGACCAACGAAAAGACACCGAGTTTTTGGATAGGTTATGTTTGAACCCACTCACCCGCTCATTGTGATCATGGATTTGCAACACAATCCGACCAATGGGTTCACAAGCGATCGATCTGTCGAAATGACTTTCAGAAAAAAATGCTCATCTCGTGCAATGATAGCGATTCGGGAACGTTGTACTGTGAAACAACATAACTGTCAACCGATCTTATATGAAATATCCTGATGAAAGTTACGCATCTCTAGAGTTAAAGAGAAAACGTCACAGAAAAACACAGAGTTTACCATACAAACACACCACAGTTGTTAAACCTTCTCTACCTAAATTGTGTTTAGTCGTTCAGCTATTGATAACCTGCATATCCAATCACGTTAGCTCGGAAGATTTAGTAAACAGAACGATAGCATGATGTCGGTCACCCAAATAGTTTGGATTTGTACACAGTGCACACGAAATGGCCACACAAAAATTACACCAGCTGAAATACAGTCCTACCAGATACTTTAATTTATCTGGCAGAAACGAATCACTGTTAGGCAGGTTCAATGTGGTTATCGTGATAAGGTACTAACACATGAGCTCACTTTCGGAACACTGAATCAGTATGAGATGGGGGATATTTAGACGATAGGGGTTGCAAAATGATAAATTTACGGCGAACTAATGAAATGTGTTGAAGAACGGAAGAATTCCGCTGATAAACTTACATATTCTTTGTCTCACGTAACAAAACTAACTGTCGTAAGAAGTCGCTTTGATTCTCGAGACAAATGTGAACGAGAACAAAAATAGTTGTCGACTTTTGCCACACGTACCAAACAAGCAGAATGTTAATGGTCAACATTCTACAAAACAAGCCAAGCATATTTCAGAAGGCGATAACACAGTCCTCACCGTTCAGTGGGTGCTAAAACGAAATCCGCTAAAATTAAAGTCACTCTGTAAACATTGTTCAGTTACCTGTTTGACAAACACAAATTTGACTTGAAAACAACGTGGCTGGCGACATGCATTCATGTGTCTGGCTTAACAAAGAAACATATGTAGGTGTGCTCGGTTCACGAACAATCGAATTCAAACAGGAAGTAATGTGTAATCAATTAATGTAAAGGAATTTAACGTGCAAGAGGAATGCATAAACACGGTAGCCTCACGAGAACAATGTGGATTGATATCATAAACCAACTGAACCTTGACCAAGTGACATGAGGCTGACATAGTTCAGATGAGAAACGCAGACAGGGCAACCACGCTGGTGTGTGTTCTACCACATCTAGACCCCGAAATCAGGAAGTTAGCCTGACAAAGTTAGGTAACGTATCACCAGGTCACCTTTCGTCTTAGCTGTGTATTTCACAAGGCACCTCCGGATACCATTTCGAAATAGATCCAGTTCCGCATCCAAAATGAACACAAAGACAGCATTCACATCAATGCCAATGGAGACAGGTAAGTCTTACTGTAATGGTCAAGGTCGGTTATAAGGTAGATTCGGAGGTCAGCGGTAACACGGATTGAACGTTGTCAGCCGAACCAGTCCATTAGAGGAAAATTGAGTTTTCTTGTTGCATTGTAGTGTAGTTGAGAGTAGACAAAAATTAACGAGATGTGTAACCAGTGTGCGCCAAATGCTCGAGTCAGTGAGACAATTTGGAGCAGGTTGGTTCTCTTGACCAAGAACAACAACGTGCAGCTCTATTAGTGTAGAAGAAAGGGATGAACGATCTTTATAGTGTATCCAAACTGCTCGGATTTCAAGTGGATCTCTATTGCCTATCTCATGAAAACTTCACTCGCAGTCTTTCGGTCTGATTCCGGAGGTTCCCCGATATTTGATGGTAACGGTAGAGATGACTGATTCGTGGTAACTAATATGACTATAATTTCAGCACGCTTGCATTTTCAGATATTCACACACTGGTCAGCAATTATTTTCCATAAACGGAGGAAATGACACAGGAGGTTCAATAGCTGGGGTTGGACTACAGTGCCTGAACTTGAAGCTCGCGTGCATACTGGTAGAAGATATTTGCCAACTAAACGGTTGTGAATTACATGATAATGTTCATTTGCTTTTTACATTCCCACGTACTCATTACTGTAGTCTTATACTGTGCTGCACTCCTGCTGGCTTTCATGGATTCGAACATAAGAATCTCTGTAGTGTTACCCACAAGTAAACTGCAGTATGAAACTGGTTAACCTTCGCAAAATGCACACGATGGTTACACTGCGTATAAACTTATTTCTGTCTGCAGCTTCAAGTGCACCAATTAGTATTCCATGCAGTAAACAACATATACACAGTAATGCAAACATAACAACTTCGTTCAAAACTGACCTCAAATCACCACAATTCAGTCATCCCAAATATAACAACAAATGAATAAATGTTTCGATCGTACTGAACACTCTGTCAATCATATTCCGCCAAAGCGTTAAAAAAAAACAACGAGTACATGCAGACGAATTTTTACGATATCACTCGCCTCTTCATGGTTCAACAGTTATTGACGTTAGATTCTGATGAAGGTCACTAAAGGATATCGTCAAAATCGTCATGCTGGTCCAGGTGCGTTCGTCAGTTTGCTTTTGCGCGGTACTATAATAAGTGAGGCACCCAGCCAAGAAATATTCCGTCCCTAATCCAGCACACATTTTAAAGACACCAGTTTCAACTGCTAATGGAATCTATAATAATTTAGCTAGTCAAATTTTTTTCACATAATGCTACAGCCTCTCTCTAGTTCAATCCAATTGTTACCACAACCGCCTGATTCATCTATTGAGGTACTACTGTCACCTGACTTTGGGACAACCTTGTTACTTTAGATACTGAAACAAAGTGCGCAGTCACCACCAGAAGATGAGCGACTGTACAGTGTTGTGTTATCGTACGAACAGGGATGAAGACATCGAATGCTTGTTGTTTAGTGTGGCATCCTAAATGAATTGACTTGGTTCAGCATGATTATGAGAATAAAAAAACACTGGGACGACGGTGACCTTAATAAGTCGAAGGTCAGCTAGACTAGGACGAATCCAATCACGTGGGCCGCCGTGCCACGTGAATGGGTATGAATGTTAGAAAACTCACTCGAACCTCAACAAGCTCCTCTCTGACGGATGAGTGGTCATTGCAATCAACAGCTAGTATAAATCGTAACAGGAGGTAAAGTTGTCTGTGGTAGGGCCCCTATTTACAATAACCAGTAGGGCATTGACAACAACCTTTGTCTACCATCGACCGGCTACTCACTGGAATTTCAGTAGCACATTTGCCAAACCAAAATCGTAAGAGTTCGTGACGGAAACGTGATGTTGATTACTCTTGCTGAACAAGTTGTCGATATGACCGTTTCGCTGTGAAAGTATTAAGATGCCTGGTGATAATATCGGTATGGAACGATTTGAACCGTCATTATTCACGTGTCTGATGCAAATGGATTGATCGGTTCGTTGAGGAAATTATGTCAGCCGTACTTTTAGCCCGCCGCTTGGAGCTGGAATTTTGAATGCGCTGCTACACGCGGACACCTCTGGGTCGCACTGATTGTGAAACATTCAGTGAACGTTATCCAGCGCATACCGGCCATCGTATGTGATGTAAAGTTTTGTAAGAATCTTGTAAATTATGAAGTGTGCAATAAAATACGATTAAAGTAAGTTTACGTGTCACTGGCTGTGAATTAATTCGTTCGAAAATACCCATTAAAGTCATGAGAGTCATTAGAGTCATGGCTGTGAATTAGTTCGACACTTGATATTAATCGAGTGATGCGACCGAAATTTCAGCTATCGATCAGCGCAAGATAGAAATCTCACTGTAAACGTCCACTGACATTGGTTTCCGTAGTGCGCATGACCGTTCGTGTTGAAGTTGCAGATGAAATGGGTTTCAACCACAGATATCATGAAATAGGTACATTATGCTGTTTCACGTGAATAAGCCAGTTGGTATAGTGGAGGTCAACTGATCAGTAGGTCGTGCCTAAGTGTGTATAGTATAAAGTTCATACTGAATGACTGTTTAATGTGATAACATTTATGCTAAAATAGAATGTACTGTAATGATTAAACTTGTGATATTGCAGTTATCCGGCAGGCTGTTTGTGAGGAAGATTTTCGATGGTGATTAAAACGCCACTTTGCCACTGACATGCGATCGGAACACAAATATGTGACTGATCCGAACACTAGGTTTTCTATGTCAGGCTGGGCGCTTTCAAAATTAGCGGGTGATGCAATGAATGTTTTTGACATTCGGACGGCCTGATTTCCCGCAATTCGAACTGGAGCTGCCGAAAACAGTTATTATCCATTGCTCTTCAAACAAACAAACAAGACCAACAACATTGACAGAAGTACACAAGTTGGATAATGCTAGCTACACAGGAATAACCTTCTAGGGAATTTCATTGGAAAAGTTTTTGCCAACTCTTTGACGGCAATCACGTCATAAAACCATTTTTGTTTAGTACACAACCTAAAGTATCACCATTCTGAAGGAAGTAAGAAAATCTGAATTACCTACGAATAAGCTGCGCCAGATTCTCAAATTCAAAAAGCGATCACTGGAAAACTCGGTTAAAAGCGAACTGTCCAAATGGTTGTGTTTGTGCTGGAGGTTCATCCGTATCCTGTAGCTCATGCTCACAAATAGAGTTTCCTCCCGTTAAAAGATTCACGTCAGCTGGAATGATATCAACAACTAACCAACAGGGTTTTTGGCGGTCTAGTTCAAGAGGCATACACCAGCGTAGAATTAGCATAATCATGTCCGTTCCAGGCTGCCAATTTTCCTTGAACAAACGACAGACATTTCACGATCTAAAAATTACTCAAGAGTTTCTGTTCTGTGTCCAACCCGTTACTCCGCTTCCTAAGCTGACCGATCTTCATTCAGCGAATTTTCTTCCTACTTTGATGGGAATCAATCACTAGAGGCAACCTGTTATTCTCTTCATGGTTCTTCGAACAAACAGCGTAATCAACGATGAACTGATGGAATAATGATCAACAAGGTTGCTTCATCATATGGTGTCCTGGTGTTAAAATCATGAACTTGTCTGGGATGTGGTAACTGACCAGCACTAACAGAAGTGAAACTCACATATAATATGTTCAAGAGGAGTTTGCTTATAATGTCCGCCTGAGTTGAAAAGGTGGAAACAAGTGTGTGCTGAGCATCTCTTAAATCCCACATTGCTTGACAACAAGCGAACGGTATGTGAAGCCAGTATGAGGAAGGAACTTCAGTTATATGATGATATCTAATTTATAGCCTAAGATTTCCGCTTTTCAAGCCTACATAAAAACACGAGACGAAGTATGCACGGTTTGTTACGACACTGTAAGGAAGAGAGGCATGAGAGAACACAAAGACCGCGAGCAGTATCTAGATCAGAAACGGAGCACAAAGATCGCAAAACGGCATGAAAAGCAGAACACAAGTGTAGTGAGTACGGGCGGTTGTATTATGCTACTTCCGCCACCACTAGCAGTGAAGCAATGGCTCGGATCTCAACGTCAGAATGGCCGCGGGACAAATACGCAAAAGATACCGGAAGGGTCATTGGAGTGCACCGTCACATGGAATGGATTTTTCCACATGAAGAAACTGAGCATTAGCGTTCATATTGATTGGGACATTCTAAGACCAGTGTGGTGCGCAAATGTGTGTTATTCGTAGTCCTTTTGAAACGCGTAACCTGTGTACTGGGTTTCCGAGTAATATCCCTTGTGCCACTCGCTATAATGGTTTCACAACCTAACTATCGGGACCCAACTCTCACAACTCAGAAGCCCCCCCCCCAAAAAAAATTGGAAAAGACGGTCTTCAAAAGAGCTTCATTCGGTGCTCAGTTCGAACGCGAAGCAGTAGTACCTACCGGCTGTATCCATAGGTTTCCAGGTGCCTTAGGCCTAGGTCACTCAATGGAAGTAGGAGCGAAACTCGGTTTTGGAATATATTGACAGGCATTCAAATTCCCAAAATTGAAAACCCATTTTTCTTAACAAATAGAGCGGATTCTTCAAAAAACGCCTAGTCACAACACAGTTTTCACTTTTTAATTAGTTCATGGTAGTACTAATAACAATAATACAAAGCTGACGCGAAATAACCTTTAGACAGTTCAGTCGTGCCGCCTTTCGCACTTTTTAGATCAATTTTCAATCATGCTGTTTCACCTGGCGGCTCACCGAGTAACATCTGTCCAGAAATCTTTCCGAATTGCAACAGTTCTCAGTGTAAACCAAGTTAGTAGTGTGTATTAACTAGACAGTAACAACAGGAACAATCAACATTTGATTATTGTGACTTCAGCCATGCTAAAACAAGTAGACTGTTTGAAGTCGGAGAAAGTATGAGGATTTCGACAAGCATATCTATTCATGGATCGGTCGTAAGATGCTTTTGCGTGGAGTGGTGAAATGTTGTTCGCAGGTTCAAAACAGTGTGTGTTGTAACCACCAGTGTCCATACCTTTAAAACCTATTCAAAATTATTAAGCACTTTTCGACTGCAGACAAATATGCTATGGTTCTAGTTCGTAAAACATGTTTAGACTCGGACAGATCCATAACTCCAGTAAACAGACTGCTCAGTATATTTCACCCCATGGCTTGAACCCATCAAGTAGGGGTAACAGGACAAATATCTGAAATCGTCAAAGTTGAATAGCAAATCATGGTTCTTCATTCAAAATGTATTACGTGTATGTAACACGTGTGTACACTACAAACATAATATGATGCAACCAGACCATGAAGATAGTCTTATCACAACCTGTCGTAAACAAGTTGTTCCACGTAGTGTATCCTACAGTCTGCTCGATGCTGGTTTTCATCGATCAGCTTTACAGCCAATGTTGATTCTGAGCAATCAATGAAAAGAAAGTTTTGACTACTAGAGGTCTTACAAATAATGTAGTGACAAAACGGAGACACTAGGACTCGAATCACTGACTACCAGACAGGAAAATAACACAAGCTGTCTTCCAGACCAAGGGCTCGAATATATCGTGTGTTAACTGTAATCCCTTCACGACGTCTTGCCTTCGGATGCGCTGAACCCTGATTTGGTTGTTTTTACATCGGCCAACTTAAACAGTTGTGCTTCTGCTTTACAGCGTATCAGTTGTTAACGATTGACTTTTGTGTGCAAACTCTGCTTGGTTGTAATTTGTAAATTTTTGCTGGTTACTAAGTTTTTCTATACAGAACCAGATTAATTTGAATAAACTTTCAATAATCCATGTCGTTCAGGCCAAGTGAAAATGTTTTCAGTTGCTCTGATAGACCGCGTACAACCGTGGATCGCAAAAGAATCTGAAAACACCAAACCGTATGGGCAATTGTATGAAAAACCGAACATCTATAATTTTCTGATGAGAACCAGTTTATAATTTGGGCTTAACTATCAAAATTAGGTTGAATAAATGTAATTTAAAATCTAACAAAGTGGCACAAAGATTGCGCCACTATCACAGACAAAAATATGCAAGTGGATAGTGAACGAGTGACGTTCAAAGTGGACTTAAAATTACACAAACCTTACTCCGCAAGGTTTGTATATTAACCACAGTGTTCTACAATCGAACAGTTGACATAATGGTCGTTATACTAGGCATTTAGAAGTGACCAAGGTTATTCTCGGTTCTCAACATGATATTTGTACAAACCACAGCCACCGAAAACAACTTGGACTGCAAATACTTTGAATGGTGATAGGAACAATTACTGAGCATTGTCGTTTTTCTCGCTAGTGCGCACCGAGAATATATGAATTCGACATCAAACCTACGTTGCATACTTGCGAAAAATTCCACAAGGATCAAAGTTCCTGAAAACAGCCCAATGTTCTGACCAAATTTGGTTAATATGAAGTTTTGTTATGCACCTTACTGAACACAACTAGTTGCAGTTTCACACTTGTTAACCGAAGTGTCACACAGAAACAGTTGACAGTTGTATAGCAGTAAATCCTCCCGGTAGAGTTCACTAAACTGATGTTTATGTATCGTCTTAATCCCACCTGTGGTACTGGTATCGGCTTCCTCTTGAAGTTGGTTGTAAAGACAGGCGTTAACACAATTGCACGACTACTGATGAGTGGTAGATGAGTTTGGTTTATATAAAAATCAAATATCAGCCACGATCGATCGCAACTTTCACATTCCCATAAACTTTCCAATTAGCCCATTTCGAAAAGAGGCACTAGACCCGAGTATCGCTCTTGTTAGAGCTCATCGGAAATGCACCTCATTGCCACTGCCAAAACTAGAACTCCGGCCAGGCTTTCAAGTGACAACTGTGATCAGGTGTGTGTGTGTGTGTGGTGTTCAGCTCACGCCGGGATGAATTTGCTGACTACTGATGAACAATTTATAATGAGGGTCGCAATGGTCGCTGGGATTTTGCGTCTTCTTTCAGTATCAAATCTATTCCAAATGATCCCCGGAGCTAAATTACGGCAAAAAATATTCCGGAAGAGTATCACGTATTGAATAACTCTCGCGCTTATTTGAAGTCTGTTTGAAATGAAAGCTGCCGGGAAGTATTTTTCGTGTTTCTAGGACATATTACCACCTTCGTGTGTAGTGGATTTCAAATTTTTTTCATAATGAAGCAAATCAAAGATGGTTGTAGATGCGTTCAGATCCTCTTTTCAAGAGATCATGTCTATTTTTGTGTATAATGGTAGATGTTTAACCCATCTTTTAACTTCACACTTTTAAGTACCGTCAAACATACTGTTCATGCTGACTGATTTCGTTCAAACCTGTGGTTTTAACCGATGACTACAAGGCTGTGATTCTACAAATTTTGTAACCACGCCTGTGGTGAAGCTTCATGTTGAGAACCTGCCGTTTATATTAAAGATGGATGAGATTGAAATTACAGGAGTATTTCGCATTTGGACAGACTTCCTCCAGCGTATTTTCCAGAAATTTTATTGACTTGAGTAGCCAATTTATTTGCGCCTAACATGTATTCTTATGTGATGTCGAAACAGGATCTCAAATTCAGTTCGACTGTCTCTCGACACAACGTTCGTGGACCTTGTCATTGTATGGTGTTAGCAGGTTAGTTGTTTACTCTGGAGGCGACTGAGAACTCACGTGTTACTCACAGGCGAATATGGCTAAGCATTTGTATACGGTCATTCATTTACCCTTTTCTATGAAGTCACGGTACAGGTGGTCTACATAGTTGGTTCTCGAAGATGTGGCTAAGATTAAGATCTCGGTAGTAGAAATCAGATTCCATATTAGCAGGTTCTAACCTGACAGGAAATCAAATGCAATGTTTGTTGAACTTTCTAGCTGTGTACAACTGTGAGCGGTGTTTGACAGACTGAGCTCCAGGAGATACATTTAAAATTTAAGTACTTTGTAAATGTGTTGTGTGCTTCTTAGAAGCTGGCATTGTTAATCACGTCCTTACCAGTAGCTGTCAACAGTCGAAGGTTTTGGAAATCAGGACGTGCTTTCAAAAACTGTCGGAGATTATTTAGTGGCTCACGAATCCTGTCGTTGTCCTCCTCATGTCTTGTATTCTCCGCTCGAAGTTTCACGTGACCGTTTTCTCTTTTACAATAAAAAATCTTGCCTGCATGTGCCAGAAGTAGAAAGGCCGTCCTGAACAATCTGAGAAACCACATAATTATTTGGCTAATTGCCATTTGGGTTAGGGTTTGATCGCCATTATTTTAGCTTCTAGGGACAAAACAACTTACTCTGAATTTTGTGCTATTATATCACATTTTTATTAGGAATACAAAGCGGCGAATGCGTTCTCGAGATCTCAGTACCCGGCCAGTTACTGTTATGTTGTGTCATCGGTCCTCCATATAAAGATCACTCAGTCGTGGAGTTGCCTAACAGCTTCCTAGTAAATACGATCTTTCTAACGTTCCAGAAACCATGTTTCATCCACATTTCTTTCCGATTAGCGGTCTTACCTCCTTCTTTGTGTGGTTCGTAACTCATCCACTGCTTAAACCTTATCCTTGTCGCACTACCATATAAGACAGCACCGAAATGCCAGTCACATCAAGAACAAGTATGCAATGTTAAACAACCGGTCGATGAACTTGTGATTCGGACCATTTGTTTGAAAAGATAAAGTGAAGATACATTTCCGAAACTGAAGCAGATTATATTCTTATGAAATGTTTGCCTAGTTTGTCAGCTCATGCTGCATTTGGATCACAGTGGTGTAGATAACAGGTCTTCCCAGTGCAATTAAACTAAGGGATACGTGCAGACAACCTTATTCTAACTGAACCTAATTTCCTAACAAAAATGAATTTAACTGGCGGAATAAGGTTTCTGTTTCAACCAGCTTTTAGTGTTCTCACGAAACTAAAACATTCAATGGCAATTACATCTTGTAAGCCAAAAATAGTCCTACTTGAGAACAGTGATGTCTAGAGAGACAAGTAGCATATAGGTAGACGTCTGTTCACATAACTCTGTCAGCTAATCGTTGTTCAAGCTACACATGATTAAGTAAAAACTGTTTTACTACCGTATCCTTTATACATAATCAAACATCTTCAAGGATAATTGAAGACGTTACACCTGCTGTTCGTCCGCCGAAAATAAACTTCGCATAAACAAGAAAACATTAGCAGTTTTGCTACAAAGTTAACAGATTGCTTAGTTTTACGCCAGAAATCCAATCACAACTCATCTGTTGTTGTCATACTACTACGATTTTGTCGTGAAAGTGGAATGGAAAAATTAATGTTTTCCGTATGGATGCTAAAAAGAGATTCTAATCAGTCGCTTAGAATTCATTATACGTGCACAATCTCGCCATATCGTCCGACTACGTAGATATGACCAACTTGATATTGCCAGTACAGTTGCATTTTTCTCGTGTTTTACCAGTCACACAGTAGAACTATATGCACAAGCGATAATGGCTTTATTGATCGTAAGTGGCTGCATTTGGGCTGTAAACGAGTAGGATCGATTGTTTTAGCCATACGTTGTGAACAGTGTACGGTACCGTCGGTTTTCTAAGTGGACGAACACGTGACTCAAATAATACAGTCATTACTCCGTGGATTTCAGTTCTGCCTTTTCTGTACGTATGATGATGATTTGACCCAGTAGCAAACCGGACTAAATTTTACATGTTTCACCGTTTGTCTGTGATACCTGTATTTGACTCCTGTGGCTGTAGGATTTTTACTCATTGAAGTGTATATCTTTCCGCCCTAGAGTTGGTCCCTTAGGGATAACGCACTAGCTTACACTTAGATGTATTAATCGGAAGTCCGTTCACAACAGCTGTGTGATGCCAAAAGTCAAAATCCTCATACTGTTTCTTACTTTCTGTGTTGCAGCCTGCTATGTGTAACTGGCAACTGTCTTCAGCGTCCATCAGCTGTCCGGACAAATGAGTTTTAGTACATATAAGTTTAACAATACCGGTCCTAGAATGAAATCCTATTGAGAGCCGTTTTTTACGAAATGACATGGAAAATTTACCGCGACCTTTATTTTAACGTGGTGACCTCTGAAATGGTCGGTCAGCCGTAGAAGGGAAATTAACAGAAACAGCAAATATTTGACTGCCGTCCTCAACCCTTTTTTGCTCACTATTCCCGAATAGCTACCAGGTCAGTTAGACACGAAAATCTCATTCTAAATTATTACGGGCTTGTATGTAATCAAGTGAAGTGATTCACGTAATCAGTCAGCTAACCAGTAATTATGCTCTCCACAACCTTGGGGCAGTCGATAGCAATGCAATCGGTCAGAAGTTAGCAGACTGGTCGTGATCATTTCATTAAAAAGAACCAGTAGAATGATGTTCCGCTCCTTCTAAAGATAATCAGAGGTGCATACTCTTGTCATGATTGGAAAGTAGTCTCCGGTTGATATTTTTACGTAGAAACTATACTGACCACTACCCCAACCACATATTACGAGAGGCTGGCTGAAGGGTATATCTACAACCGAGACCGCAATCAGACGTGAGCAGTGTTCATTTCACATAAACTAAATTGCCTCTTGTGTCCTTAAGTTCATTAGGTCATGGATGCACAGTTACTTCAGACGCTGTCTACCACAAACGAAAATAGTCATATGCATATAGCCGTTTTCTTATTTTTTACATAGTTAGTCAGTACTCCGACTCCAGACATCTATCTGCGGTTTGATATCATCAAGACTAGTGGCTAATCTGTGTGTACCTCGATTAAACCAGGGGAGCGATAATCGATTTAAACATAAAAATAAATCACTACTTACCCATATTTTGTGTAACTCATTACATCAAAGTAGTTATCGACTACCAAGACGTTGCACGTTACATTTAAAGGATTCTATTAGTTTAATTTGTCCGGAAATTCCTGGTAGTGGAAACAAGATGATGAGGTGATCTGGCAACGTGATCACTATCCGCTACAGAATCTGATTAGATGTCTAAATATGATACTTTATTCCTGCCTAATGTTATGTTTTTTAAACACGTCAGGTGGACTGAAGTTTACCTCCAAGTTATGAAGGCCTATGCAGCAGTAATGAGCTCTACGTTGAACCAACTTTGAGAATAATGGCACATTTTGAAAGAGATCAGCTAGTAGGTTCATCTAAATGCGAAAGCTGCGATTATTAGTTGTTGGGTGGTCTTCAACTTCTGTGAACCAAATCCTGCAATGCCTATCAGTAAGAGCACACTCTTTTAATAACATGCTTCAATCTGTTCGAGGAGACTCATCCATCAATTTGTCCAATCCGACTCATCACAAACTTTCGATGCCTAGGTCGAAAATGTTTGATTGCCAAACTTTTAGATGCATTCCGATTGCACGTTTTTTCTACAGATCTAACTTCGTTTAGTATTCACAGTTCAGACACGTACTATGACAGACATAATAATTTAGAGAAGACCCAACTGTGGAGAATTTTAAATTCGGCTGGATTAGAACCAGCCACAGAAAGAGCCTACCCAGATATAGCAATTGCTCCACTAGCTGAGCTCAGCTGACTCAAATCTAACAGGAATCCAGATTTTTCGCTATCGGATTTCTTTTACAATATCCATGGTTATATCGTTGTTGACCTGGCGTAAACATTCATACATGACAAAGAGCTCACCGGCAGGCACCAGTTGTAATTTTTTGTCATGTTAACTTACCTATCGTCATTGGTTGTTCAAGTCGTCAAATAAAAAGCAATTAAGCAACTACCCACAGATACTCAAGATGATCAACCTTTGATACCTAACCACCAGCGCAGGACAGCCACACAACAACTAGGATCAGTGGTGGAAAACTAAATGTAAGGTACTCCTACATTTGGTCAACACTCCAATGGTTACACCCAGAATCATACAGCAAGAGTCAGCCATCCGGTTCAAATGAGTACCCTTCTTTAAGTAGTGCGTGTGGAAAGTGCACACTATACACACAGCTAACAACCTAAGCAACCATGCTCCACGTATTCACGAAAAAGATAATTTTTGAGGCAGAGTGTAGAAACGGAATGAAAACCCCATTCAATTCATAACTGGTTCCTTTAATACAAACAAAGAGTAACTGTGTTTATAAACGTTTTTTTAACGGTAGTGCTAAGAACGCCAAGCAAAATCGTTCTGGTATGGAATCGCAGAATACAAACAATACGCCGTGAGAACAGAATTTGGAGGAGGATGAGAATATAAGCATCAGAGGCGATATGATTAGGGCTGCAACGTCCGATTCCGACTGCTTCTGGGGCTGCTGAGTTTGCACAGCTCAGTCAAAGAGCAGAATTGTTAGCTTTTACACCATATGGCGTCCGCTGGGTACTCTGAGGCTGCAAGGGTAAGAGGAATTGATACAACCTTAACTCGAACCTACAGTCATGTGATTCGTGTCCTTGGCATCGGTAGTTCTACGGTATCCAGAAACCAGGAACATTATCAGAAAATGTGATCACGCTACATTCTTAGTCGCCAACCATTAATGAAGCTGTATTGTTAATCAGCAGTTGCGCAAGCCTAAGGACCACAACGATTCGACAGCGAACCCGCAGCACTTTGCCCAAACCAATGAGATGGTGAGAAGTGTGCGCGCAGTATAAGGCCATCTACCAAGGAGACTGAAATTCAATGTTTGCTTGGTCAATGCCGACAGACTAGGTTTGCGAATCGGAACGCTCTACTCAATACGTCAAAAAAATTAAGCATCAGACGGCAGAGTATCCTCAACCAGATTTTACAACACATCGCGCAATGCTTAAGCCAGAAACTAAAAATAGGAAATAGTTGTTAATTAAACACATGGAACTCATAAGTGTATATTTCCACCGTCGTGTGTCTATACGGTTTCCAGTACACAATGCAAAGTTGTGTTTGCTAGAACTGCTTAAATGCAAGCTTGCAAATTGTTTGGCTGTCTTCAGTACAGATATTTCTTTTCCTATAAAATGCTAGAAGTAAGGATATTACGAGCTTGTTCGACTCAAAACGCAGTGACCAGAGTATGAAGAAGTAATGAGTGAGACAAAAAGTTGAAGAATAAGTGTAGTAGATGAATGCTGATGGTACGAGATTTTTTTTGTTATTAACATGACATCGAGAAATCAAGTTTTCTGAGTACGGATAACATGTCAGTGTGTATGCCAACTATAGAAAAGGAGGGTTCACCTGAAGCGTCCCGTGTAGATTCCTCACAATCTTTTCACGTGCGGCCAATAGTACAATAATGCACATTACATTAGTGACTTTCTCACTGTTGACTGTCGACCTAGAAACTATTAGTTTAGTCCCCACTTTCGTCCAAACTGTACTTCGTATTTAAAATGATCTAAGTTTCGTTATGCTCTTTTAGGGACAAACTTCATCTCGTTTACTCCATTTTCCTTCCTTCAGCTGTGTGCACGAACGTCACACCTGCACTGCTTGAAATGCATAGACGCATCTTCCGTACAGAACACATCTGTGTGATGTCTGCAAGGTGAGTGACTGAAGCTCGGGATGTATGTCTACTCTATCCAAAGCTCACCTCTAAATGTCGATTGTTACTGACTGTCCATTCTCGATTCAAGTGTCATTGAATCAGTTCCGAGTTCTGAGATACTAAAAACAACCGAGAATTTGGTACCGTGATTACCGCATTATAACAGTTGAGTCTGCAATGTTTGAATTTGTACACATCTGGTACTACAAATTTTCAGTATCACTTAGTTTTCTGTACATTTAAAATCACTTGAAGGTTACGGAAAATTCGGTTTAGCAGAATTGGACTCAGTGAACAAAACAGACGTCTTGAAGAGCTAAATGTCACTTTTCGATATAATTCGTCAATGTTCTGGGCAGTCTGGAGTGTGGGTTTCTGATTGTTAGAAACACTGGTGCTGCTGTTAGTTCGGGTTGGTGATTTATATTTTTCTGTAATTTGCCGAATTTGGCATTTAGATTATAAACATTTCATCATCAAGCAAAGCTACACCTTCAGCGCGGGTATTGATCTCAGTCACGTGGTTGGGATATGTGAATGTAGTAAAGTATACGGGGCACATATGTTCGATTATTATACTAAAATGGACACAAAATCAGTGCTTATTGAGTACAATAGAATGACAATTAATTTACATTGTTCAAACTATGCACCCCGATTCCTAATATCCTGATATGATTCAACCCTGTAATACTGTATTTTTTCACGTGAATTTTTCAACAGTCCTGGTCACAATTTGCGTTATAATTAAATCTCTCAGAATTTTTGGGAAAGATGGCAACAAGTAGAGCATTAATTTATTTAAAACCGTTCTGAGCAATACACACAATTCCCTGGTAACCCCAATGGGCGCCTAATAGACCTCTGTGTGGATCATGTGATTTGGGTCTACGCTGTTTTTGGGTGGCAGTTGAGCATGGAGGCTGACGGAGTTTGATGAATGCTTGCCCTTACACACAAAAGTAAGTCAATCCTCTGATCCGAATTCTGACACATTTGACCTTTCGACCTGGAGTCTAACTAGTCATCTCTCGTTTTTGTTTAAAGTTGATTAAGAAATTGTTTAGTTGTTGTTTGTCATCTGAGGTTAGTTCCCTTTTTAGTTCGATTTTATTGCGCAGCTCCGATCAGTGGTCCGATCCGTTCAACTTGCCCTGTTCGGATATACTGGCAGTTAAGCTTGAGGACATTTACATCTTGCTAGGTTCTTGGTTAGTAGTGACTCATAGATTTTTTCCACCTCACAGGTGAAGATGTGAGTAATTAGCAGCAAGCGTGTGAAGGACTCGCAGGTGAAATGCAAAACTGTCACTAAAAGTACAACTAGTATACTGTCTTTCAGGCTGAAAAGTAATTCGTTAGACTCGCTGGTAGTGAGAAAACTGCAAAAGATCGAGCTTAACGCCTTCGGTAGCTTTGACACGGTTTGGCCGAACATGATTTAGAAATAATCTATTTGACACCTGGAAAAGAAACCAAATTAAGCTTGGTTTACTGAGCAAGTATTGCGTGGACTTCAGAAGCGTTGTTCTACAATGTTACAGAAATTCGCCACCGTTTGCCCCTTCTTCCATTAATCCTATGCATCAGTTTGAATCTCAAGACGTCTGAAATATTCTCTTAGTTAACTGACTGAATAATCGAAATCCGGTGCTTTCAAGTTTCAGGACAGCGTGATAAAAATCAGAAATCCCAATAGTTTCAGTGGTTATTCATTAACGCAATATCAGCGCAAATAAGCCAATCACAATTAACCATATTAAGAGTCAGGGTTGAGTCAAAAAAGTGGAACTACGGAATCGCTTGGCAATATTCGGGATGGTTGTCGAGATCAAGTAGGTCATCATAACAATAAGCAAATGATAACATACTTATATACTATTACCACAGAGTTCTCAGTTAGAAGTCAGCCAACATTCGATCAAACCATTCCCACGATTAGGCATTTACATTCGAACTATTTTTAAAGTGGTTGTTTCTTGTATCGTGAGTACTAGTAGCTGAAGTCAGCTTGATTTAATAGCCTGCGGGGCATTTTCCTGGTGAACCAAGTTCGCTGCTACCAACCCCATAGTTGCATATTCCGAACAAATTAAAGTAATATTTCGTTAATTCCATGTCCCCTTGACCCAGAGACTAGCTTTTCGGGCTGAACATGACTGAGAGGCATCAAAATTCTCTTCTTAACACTATGGTAATTCCTAGCGTGAAGCAATGGACATTTCATATTTGCCTATTTTCAGTTTCAGAATTTGTAAAATAAAATTCGTTAATTGATAGAAAACATTTCTTTCAGTGATTAGATATCCAGTATATCAGTTTACGGAGTCTCTACAAAACATTCACAGCGTTTAGTGGACGCAGTACCACTTCAGTTAACTGACCATATGGAAGACAGTCATTTTATTTGACCAAAGGGTGCTTCCAAGTAAGGAGGACCAAAGAAAGATGGTATAGTGTGTCAATCAGTATATTGTTAGTCCACTCCAGGAGGACAGTTTCTAAATTTCAAGACTTTATCATCCGTAAAACACGAACGCCCGCTGGTTCGTTGACTTTTTCACAGGACGTGAACTGTGTGAACAGGTGATACACAAGACACAGAGTTGAAATTTACTCGTGGGACCATGGTTTCCAATGGTTATCCACTGTGGTTTATTGACTTTCACAGCAAATCGAAAGTAATAAACCCACAAGAAACGTCTGTTCCGAAGAAACTGGTGTGCAGGCAATCACCGTTGAAAGAACGTAGCAATATGTTGTTTCTAACGAGACCACTGACGCAGATCATTCAGTGAACGTAAAATGCGGCCACACTGCGCTTACTCAGTTACACCAAGTCACTCGCAATTATTCACATTAAGACTGGGATGCCAGAGCTGTCCACTTTATACTGTCCAGTCCACTTGCAGATTAAGTGACATCTAAACTGGCAGAACTGATCGGTGCCTGTGCTTTGGGGTGAAAGAACACGTGCCCAAACAAATCGTGGACTTGATGTATGGCGTGACCAGACGTGGCCTCTATAAACAACGCAAGGCGACTCCTTTAACGCCTGCTGGAGACCGGTCATGTGGTCAACCCGACAAACGCTTTCCGTGTGTTCATACGTCATCATAAGCCTGTCATCCTTAAGTTACTCGAGGCGCTCCTCGTCAAGCCTAGCAAGCCAGTACACTATGTGAAAAAACTGTTCACCATGAACCTTCTTCTAGCACGATCCTGATCAGCGACAAACTATTGTATATATTGACTTGATTTATGAACTCAATCCGTTCAAATATTTTTGACGGTCACCGCTGTTATGTGTAGCAGCTGGCGGGAACATAAGAAATGGTGCCGCCGTCTTGCAAAACCGGTCTCCTGACTTTGCTAGTCAAACGTAAACAACGCTATCATATGGCCCGGTGAGAAATATTGTGAGGTTTTGGTCGACATAAGTAGAACATCGCTCAAGATTGCCTGCAACTTTCATGTTAGTGTTGAATCTCCAGCCCGCCTCTGTAGAAAAGAGGCATTAAACTCAAGACTCACTCTAGATGGAGCGACTCAGTAGTGCGTACCTCGGACATAGAAGTTGAACCGTCGCCGTGCTGCAATGAAAAACTCGTTCTGAACACTGTGACAATGTCTTCACATGAAACATGACCGATTTGCAATACTTTTGAACCATGCTAATATTGCTCGGTCGCCTTAAGAGGAGAGACAGTAAATGTCCCGTAAACTCTAAACGATGGTTGCACACTGTGTTGAGAATTCCCGCTCATAGTGTTCATGAGAGTAGTTTCGTAACTCACCTATCGTGAGCTGGTGGGTATTTTGCACATCGTCGTCTACTATCTCCCTTTTCGTCATCTTTTTACCCGCATAACACTTATGTATTTCGTATCGATTCTGCCGTGTAAGTTTACCGTGACGTCAAATGACAGTTATGAATAACCTCCACATTATGCTGCGAATTAACGAAAACTCTTCTGAAACAATGATTCCCTTAGAAGGATTTTGAAAGGAAAAGAGTGTTGTGGAAAGTAAGATTTCGTACGAAAGTGCTTTGTTCGCTTGTGACCAATTACTACGGTGAAATTGCTACAAACTGCTGATAGCAGGTGGAAGTAGGAATACGACAGACGAAGATAGTATGTTTGTGAGTAACAAACCACGGAAGAACTTGAAGGGCAACTTTTTTCTCAATAAAATGATTGTTGTACAGTATCACAGTTTATGGCACTCGTTTGTAAACACTAAATTAAAGAAAAATTAGCAAAACACACGATCAAGGTCTAAAATCGTGTTGTTCGCTTTGATGCAAATATGAATACGAAACATGGCCATAAATCTTCTACCTTAAATTCAGAAAGATTGCTAAACTTCATTCTGTTTCACTCATTAACGAAAGTTCAGTACAACTATTGGTTTATAATTAAAAAAAGAAATGAAGCGCATGCCAACGAAATAACAGACAAAGGTATGAACTCGAGAAGTAACTGACTTCGTAAATGAAGCTACTTTTCGACAGTTCTTTACAGACTGTTGGAACGTCTCCGGGATTCACGCTCAGCACAAGTTTAAACTCCGGTTGTGGTTTCGTTCTGGTTACCGTTGAACTGGTGAATAGTCCAGAAGTTGAACGTGACCTTGCTGCCCCTCAAACGTCAGTTTATTCGAGTCACATCTTATTTTTAATTTGATGCGCGTAACCACATTTTATTGGGTAAGGACTGAAATTTCCACGGCTAGCAGACTTTTTAGAAAAATATTTCAGCCCCGCAATTCTAGATGAAAAGTTTTGAATACACCAATGTCTTTGGGTGCGTTCGAAATTTTAACGGTTTCAGTTGGCATTCATAACTGGTCAGAATTAAATATTTCATAATAAATATGATAAAATAGTCCCTCTTTAGTTCAATTACTGGTGGGACGAGCGTTCTGACCATCACTTCATTGACATCAAACCAGGCGTGATTGTATTCTCAAATCTCTCTGTTCAGCTACCTTCACCTGGTTGAGTTATCTTGTCGTGTGTGGGGAAAAAACAGTAACTGTCAAAGTACACTTCATAGATAAACACGAAAGTGTGTTACTGGGTGGACCTGACACAAGTAAACCCTGAGTAACTTCGAAGGATCCTTGCTAAGGAAAGTCTGTGCAGGTGTGAAAGCCGTCACAAACTTCTAATAGTTGTCACTCTATCACTTTCTGAATCACAGGAAGTTCAAACCTTTAATCTGTAGATGTAGGGACATATTCGTAAACGAGACTATTGGACTTTAGTAAATACAACTGAATAAGTGAACTGGAATGTACAAAGGAGGAAGAGCCTGCAAAACACGAACAAAAATCAACCCCACAGGTAGCCGAACTTCTGCCAAGCAAAAGTTCAGAAATCGGAATTAATTACCGTCCGTGAACCGACTTATTAGATGCTGCAGAAACATAATGGAATTTGTACATAACGTAAACGAGTTAACCGATGTTTGGTGTCAAGTACTCAGATGATAATGAGAGGGGGAGCAGACGAATGACTGTGTTATAACATTATAACTGAATGTGATTATTGGTTTGGCCTGAAATGCTGTCGATTAGATACACTTTATTAATTCTTTCGAATAACTGAAATTGTCGTTTCTTTCGAGATTCTATCAATAGGTACTAAACACTTGACGTTAACTACGTATGCACTGCTTGGAAACATCAATTTTACCGTCACATTCCCTTCAGTAAAAACAGCTGTAAAGTTGTTTAGCTTTGTAGCTGTAAGCTGCATCAACTGTTATCTCTTTTCAATTTACCTTGTTAATTCACACCATAGTTAGTTTTATTTTGGAATTCTTGACGTTTTTGACAGCTGTTTTTTTAAATATTTAAGAAACTGTTATAAACCTACTTGATATTTCCGGTCGGCATTCCGACTTAGAATTTCTCCGGTTAAATTGTTGACATTGTGTTGCTCACTTAAATATAAGCGAAATAATAGGTCAGTGAACAGTCAATTTTTCAAATTTTATCATATGAATATGGACAGTTTCCAGAACTACAGTGCTGTCGAGGACAACGATACGATTATCAAGAAAACGGGTACTTACTGCGTACAAACTCAGCACTGAGAATAAACGACACATTCTGCGCAGTGATCTTTTTAAGTATTACTCATCTGCTGAGCAGATGATTCAGCTACCACTTCAATTTCACACGTTCATCCATGATTTTCCATTCACAAGACAGGTTATATCGACTTTTCAGGTTCAAAGGTGTGAAAGTCCGACCAACCCTATCTCTCACAAGTGTTTACCCTTCTATATTCTACCTCCCCCCGTTTCTGACCCTCAAATGGACCTTGAATCAGGTAACTTTATCACATCGCATCAATTTGTCAGTTGTGCGAATAGCCAGTGAACACCTATTGTACTTTCGTTAAGTGGTAGGGCATCACTTTCTTAGAACTCAGGTGGTTTGTGCTGTATGTGAACCCGGAATAACTCTGTTAGATGTGAGTGTCATACTATGTGACCATAGTTCATCGTTAGCCTGTTTGGCACCAACTTGTAATCTGTGTCCGAGAAACGATCTGTCGATTGAAACCGTTGAAGTTATCTGATTGGTTGTGATCGTCGGTAGCTTTTGTGACCCGAGAGACTAGTCATCAGTACACGCGTTCAAACAAATCGTTACTTATCCACGTTCTAAATATTCTATTTGGAAGTCCCATTAGTGCCACGTATTTTGATTGTCAAAATGGTTAACCGCCCTCTTGTCCATCAACCTCCGCGGATGCAGCTGGGAAGATGATGGAGATGCCGAAACCTGTACCAACGGTATTGGTACACCGTCCTGGCTCATTAATTTACAGTTGCACCAACGAATCTCCATGAGACGAAGAAAGTACATAAAAACTGCCTACCACCTGTTGCGCCTTCGCATTCTAATACATATTTCTAATGGGACCTTTCATTAGAGTGCTTTTTTCTGGCACTGTACAAGGTGTCACCGATACAACCTGGTTAAGAACTTTTTCAATCCCGCGTTTCACAATACAAACCGAATAGTGTGCTGCATCTATAACGGACATATCTTATACGCTTATCACAGTAACTGAGACATTTTTCAACGCGGCTTTTCGTCAGAAGTGGGAGGATAAGTGTGGTGTCGACGCGGTTTGGATGGCAGTAAGTTTTCTGCAAACTAACGCATTGAAACCACTGTGAAGTTAAATATTTTGCTTATGACTAAACTGCACTTTGAAGCAAGAGAACGTAGTTTAGCCAACTTGTTGAGAACCTCTCAACTGAGTTATCAACACCTGCAGAGATATATCTGTGGTTCTTGATGGTTTGAAAATACTTTCGGAAAACTGGACAATGATCTTTGATGATTACGCACACAGTTGTTTTTGCACAGGTTCTAAGCATGTAATGAAAAATTTACAACCGGTTGCTAGAATAGGACTGATGAGGAGCACAGAATAGTAAAAGACAGCAGACGGGCTACGGTAATGAATTGGTCAAAAACAGTCACAGATAGTGTGGAGACAAAATAATTTCACTGAATCCACCATCTTTGTTCCTGATTCGTTTAGTCTTATTTCCGATAAGATGGGGAAAAGAGAATATGGATTTATAAAAATTTATTGCAGTAATCGACTATTTTGTAGCTGTTTTTGTCTATCTAGGTCCAGCGCATACGTAACTGGTCCGTGATAGACATGCCTGTGCTGACACAGAGCATTTGCGGTGTCCAAACAGTCCTTTCGATTGTGAAAGTTCCTTCAAGTTTTACAGTCAGTACATTGTGGCAAACATACAGTGAAGGCAATGAATCTCAGCCAGGGAAGCTACGAGGAGATTTTAGCTAAAGAAACACTGCGAATCCATACTTATGTAACTAAGCAACGAAATAATGTGTGAACGATAAGTTACTGACAAGAGTGTAACCTGTTGAATTATGGATAACGGTAAAATCAAAAATTCAACAATAATCAAGTAGGTCTTGCCAGAATACCTCTGACTGCACCCAATTTGGCCTAGTCTTTTGGAGTCTGATTTTGCGTTTTCAGTCAGGTACTCAGTGGTGTTCGTCTTTTCGAATTGCATCATGTTTTTGTGTTGTTTTTGCTACACAGTGCTCAGTTATATGCGATTGAGTTAGAAACATACATCAAGCCATGCTACATAATTTGTTCTATCATTTACTTTCACTGAAACTGTCCTATATTTCCGGAGGCTAAACTAATCATGGAACTCAAATCAATTTTGTCTGTGTACTTTTTTGGTTACAGAGAACGGTAGTCATGTATTCAGTAACTTTCTGAAAAACAAGATCTGTAGAACATTTGACAAGTACCGCTGTAAAGTGTTCCATGAAATAGACTTTCTAAAATTGAATTTCACGTACACCTAGGTACTCGTATGTAATAGCATTTAATTTGGTCATTTGATAGGTGGATAAACACATGGCTCGATAGCTAGACAGACGGTTAACTGTGGTGCTCAGCCCCTAACAACTTCTACCTGACTTAATGTGGCAAGCAATTTGACGAAGCATGATAAGCGAATCAAAAATTGTCAGGCAAATGTACACTGTCAGCCAACGTCGAACGCTGTAATCGATGCGCGCTCGGTTAAGTTCATGAGAATAGAATCATGGGATTCCAATCAGGCAATCCACTAACCATGCTGATGTACGAGATGCCCAAAGTAGTTCACGTAAAACATAATTCGATCAGTGTATTCAACCGTATTTTACAAATATGTATACTATTCTATTTTCTGGTATTTGTGATGTGGTGGAACAAAGGTTATCAAAGACGAGACAAAGCACTTAGTGGAATCATGACTCAAGTACACGGTATTGCAGTCTCTTTACGGCAGCAAGGACGTTTTCGTACTCTGGTTTTTGATTCAGCAGAATATATGCTTCAGCCACATCAGGAATCCGGGTTTTTCATTATCACACGTATCAGCAATTTCACCGTCCAACATTACGATAAATGCTCTGAGGCGAGAGATTTAGAAGACGCCTACTGTTGGAATGATGACCACTGTAAAGCTGGCTACACTGCTGGACAATCGATGCGAAGCCCTTGTGGAAAATTACCAGTAAACTGGGTGATTGATATTGATGCGAATGAACATGGTATATTTACAGGTAAATGTAAGACTTCCACGAGTAGTTGTGAGATTTTCGGATGGTGTCCGGTGCAGGAAGACTTAGACACGTTACACGCTGGGTATTTGAAATCTTCGGACGGCACAGAGTTGCTAACGGAATCGCAGGAAGACAATGAAGAACACAATTTATTTCATGCAGCTAAACGCAGCAAGTCTGGGTTTCGAATACAAGGGCCATCGAAAGATGAACTGTATGAACCCATGACGGAGGTATTAAACTTTACGGTTTTTATTAAAAATACCGTCGAGTTTCCTCGTTTTCACGTCGCGCGTCAAAACATTCTAAGCTGGATGGATGAGGATTACGTGAGAAGTTGTATTTACAACCCAAATGAAAAACTTGACAAATACTGTCCAAATTTCCGCATTGGTGATATTTTAGACTTCGCTGGCAGCAACAAATATCGTTTGCTTCGGCAAGGTGGTACCATTGCAATCACTATCGACTGGCGGTGCGATTTAGACTGGTCTTTAGAAAGATGTGTCCCACGTTACGATTTCCTACATCTGGACAACACCGGATCAGCTCAGGGATGGCCTATGGAAGTTGCTAGACAACTGGGTCATTCAAAGAGAACACCTGCAGGCCCTCGTCGCCTATTGACCAAAGTGAACGGAATACAGTTCCTCATAATCGTCACAGGTACGGCGGGAAGGTTCAATCTGTTCATTTTCACAATGAATTTCGGATCGAATTTGGCACTGATGGGACTCGCCTCCATAGTATGTGACTATTTTTTGTTTCATTGTACGAGAGACAAAAATCGTTTTACCAGAGCCACCCGAACTGTTCTGGTAGATACGGATGACGTCTAATCTGAAAAATAGCTTCGATTGATAAACAGAAGTGAACGGAAGCTCCACATGTGTTAAATACCTGATATTGACTTAAATCTATATAAAAATTGACAAGTCAGCAATGAATTCTGTTCAGCATTCCAGCCGTAACCTTTCTCGACTTTGCTATGCATTTATAAATGTGTAAATATACGAAATATTTCAGTCCGGATGTTTCTTTTCTGTACGAACTTCCGTGTCACTAGTAAAGCACTTGGCGTTTCTGTAACAACAGACTGCCTTTTTAAAGTGGTCGCCAAAACTTCAAATGAACCTACTCTTAATACTCTGGCGAGGCATCAAAACCAAATTATGACGATACCACTTTGTTATACGTAATTTTTCCCCCTCCTCATTGGAAGAACCTCATTTTGCCCTCAATGAGTACACAGGCAGAAGTTGGCTGGTTGGTACTGTAGCTGTAAACCTAGACCTTTGCAATCTTTTTTAATAAGTTGATCACTTTTATATACATATGCGTTTTACTTCCAGCCACAGTTGATCAGTTTGCCTAAGTGAACATTGTTCTAAACTCCGACATCTTATGTTCTTTCTTTGGCGTCTGAAATTATCCATAATGGTTAGGCGTTGATTAAGCGTTTCCTCATCACTGTACTCTCCGATAATGGTTACGCTGTTCCCTAGTGGCTTCTCTAGGTCTTCGTGCTAAATACTTCAGACCTGCATACCATTATCTGGACTATCCTTTGACCACGTTACAGCTTGTGTCAACTTTTCTTACCAACTATTTCCACAGGCTCCCTTAAGCCATGTTTGTCCGTTATGTTACTTTCTGACAAACTGTTCGACTGTTTGACCCTCTAGCTGCATAAGCTTGTAAACGCGAGATGACAGTTACACATTACATGCTTTGCTGTCTTTGTAACAGAATGAAAGCTATTACAAAAATGTCAGAAAAGCATAGTTGTGCCACTTGGAATGCTGCGTTTATACACTACTTTTACAAGGCAAATAATTTTTTATTTTATACACATATAATTTCGCTATGAGTTCATTGAGTGAGCATATATAATGAAAAATTCACTTGTCTGATGTCGTAAAGTCTCAATTTAAACAGACTTGATATTCACCGTAACCTTTGTTCCCAGTATTTAATGAGACGTTTAGTATCTGTTGGCTGATTTCAGAATGTCTTTTGATCGATCGATTGACATGTTTGTTTTTTAATTTTATTTATTACAAGGAAACACTTCTAGACGAATTACAGAAATGGGTTTTTTAATGAGGTCCGGAAGTAAGCAACTAAATGAATATGAAGGAACTATATCTCGGGTCCTTACTATACCTATATCACTTAATACGGTAGGTTGGGCGTATGAAAACCAGTGCAGAATTTTGGTACACAATCTTTCAGTGAGGATTTCAAAAAGATTAATCGATTATGAGGGAGGAGAAAGGATTGCTTGTTTTAACAAATGGTTCCGTTATTCATAACTTAATGCCAGCCAACTTAAACATTTTAGGACATGAGTCATATGGTACAGAGCTCAGAACAGCCGTTTACAGTTACACTTTCTCATAACGGATTACATAAATCGTCCATTTATTCCTTTGGTGTTTATCTATAAAACTTGGTTTTGGAGACGGTTAGCTGTGGTTTGTTTAGAACAGCTAAAACTCTGGTATGAACTGAAGTGAGTTAATAAGGTTTGTTCTGATTTGTTCACAGAAAACACTGTTGTATCCCACGAACATTTGTTTCACATGACCCAAAACAGTTCGTTGAGTAGAGGCAACATTTGTAAACTTTACGATGTGTTTGTGTACTTGTGCAACGTAGAAATTTGCATGTTCCGTAGTTTAATGTACCCTCCATTTTCCAGAATTAATGGTTAAAAGGTAGCTGGCTCGGGCACTTCAATCTGAAAAATTCTTTCACAGATTGAGAACCACAATGAGGAAGAAACAATTTCTATTGCTTGTACAATGTAACTAAAAAATATACCTGCTGTCGGTATGTGTAAATGAGCAGGCGCTGGTTTGATAAATTACTATGGTAGTTCCGTGCGTTGAGTTACAGATGAATTGTACGTTTTATATTTCATTACTGGTCGGCCGATTAACTGATTGCTTTATGTCCGAGTATTCACTTTATCCTCAAGTTTATTCTTTATTAATCAAAAACCGTAACTTTAAAGTCGGTCTGTACGTGTTAACCTTAAAATATGTCACGGAAATGCATAATTTCTGCGGACTTAATGGAAAAACGGTGGCTAAGGACAGATCGGAACGGTTTACAAGTTTCGGACCTGAAAATTTGTTTGTTCGAATCGCCTCCTTCAATGGATGATTTTTGAATAAGTTATGTTATTTCTTCTGATTGACGCTGTCAGTGAGATGTCACATATTACACGTCGTAGTTCAGGCAGATAAAAATTTAAATAGCCTTGCAAAAAAAACTCCTGAAAAAAGCCACCCGAGGTGACCGAAACGTGAAGTAGTACAGATTACTCGTAACTTTGTGTTATTCACAACCTATTTATCAATCGTGAGGGTATATTTAAAATATCTTGCCTTCGAGTAAACAAAAAAAACATAACTGACACAATTCCTCTCCTGAGCTTCTGATGGAAAACACCAAAGCAAGGTGAACCATCATTACTGTTCCGGCAGAACGTTCTTTAGCTGAGGGGAAAATCGATTAGAGATTAGAAATAAGCAATTCGATATATTATTTTACTGAGCCTATCAATTCGAAGTACTGGGCTCACTTTAGGTAACTAATTGGAGCAATAGAAGAACGTGCTGCAGGAAATTGACATTTTGGTTTTACCTGGTGAGTTGTTTAGGGAAATCCAAGTTGAATATAATCACTGAGTGAAACGAATAGAGAGGATAAGACAGAAGTTTTCCACCCGGGTAAATTGTTAACATGAGGTAATGACTTCTGCACGCGAAGCACTGGTTATTGATCACCAGTCACAGTAAATTGTTCGACCAGATTAATTCTCCACTGTCTGGTCAAGAAGAATTTTACAATCGATTGTTACGGAATTCTTTTTGGACTATCCGCTTGGTTGTTTGTTCCTAGTAATGCCAATATCAACCTTATCGGGTGTGAAATACCATTCGGTTCGTCATTGTAAGCGTCACTGCAAATGTGAGAGGTAACGTGGGCAATAGGTAACGTATGAGATAAAACGCTTGAAAGAGTTGGATCGCTTGTTTGTAAAACTTGTGCTTAAGCATGACCAAGCATGACTGAGCAGTCGGTTACGTGTGGTGCAGGGTGGATCGGATAACGTATGTCCAAAGTATCCAAACGAACTGGTGGTTACAAAAATCTGTCTTTTTAAGCCCTTCCAGTTTGGCTTTTCGGAAATGCCAACAAAACTTTTTGTCTGTTCAACAACGAGTTTTACGTCCAGAAATCATCCTATTGAAGCAAACTGTTGTTAACGTAAAACTTTGGAATTCTGCCAAACAGTGTGCTGACGCGACCACGCTAATAATTAACGAACAACAAGCCTGAATTGGGGAGATACAAACCTTTCTGGGTGCGTTTATCACAAACGGTCGGTCGCAGTTTGCTAGCCTGGTGCTGCACGAATAAATATCCAATCATATCAGGCTGTTATTTGGCCAAGTTTTACAGATCAGTCGAAAATGGATGTAAATAGTTTAGACTTACGGTGTAAATAGACATTCCTCAATTTCAAAAACCTACATGTCACCAGAATAACGTTTACAAATGCCGCTTCAGAAAAACTGTTGGATGTCTTTCAACTCTTCTCTAACAATACCGAACCAAGAATGCTGGTCATTGCTATTCTGATGATTTTTCCAAAAAAAGCGTTTGAGTTTGAACCGGTCACTTCTGATTCAGTAGAAAGAAAGAATACAGAAAATATATAAAATGGACACAGAATTACTTTCGGCGTGTACAAATTTATATGAAAATCGAGTCTTTTGTGGTAGGGAGGGATTCATCAAAACAGAGAAGATGTATGTTGCAGAATGTTGACCGCTGTCTTCAAGAATTGCCTTCGTCTCACTCAGGCACCTATCCGTTTGCGTAATGACGATACCACTGCCTTTATCTGACTGTATGAAAAGGACAACCCTCACGTCACGTAGCTGTCTGATAGCTTGATAGTGTTCAGATGTCAGGCAGCAGTGCATACCGGTTCTCGTCGAGGTGAGTCCAAAAGTTATATTTACCTATGCTGTCTTCATCCAGTTGGCATTATTTGCGGTTGTTGCGGTAAGCCTTTTGAACTGATCGAAAAGGTTTTGAAAATGAAACTACCTTCAAAACGTATCGGTGTGTTTCGATGGCAGTTGCACCTCAGTCCTAATCATTTTTATTTGAGATTTCTTGAATGTTATACCTGCCAAATTGTAAATATGGTTTTTGAATCTGTTGGAAACACCAGGTAGTCATCTGGCCCAGGTAATTTGTGCCGTATGCTGTAGTATAGACTCAAGTTTTACAAATTTCCTCCGTAACAGATTAGAGATTCAATATCAGTCGAACACTGTAAAGTTGACCAAAAAGCTCGTAACTTCGGAAGACCCTTTTACGTGGTGCTGTTCAAACTCGACGAACGGGGTTTTGGAAACTTAGCAAGATATCAGGCAAGCTTCTGATAGACTGATTCATCTGTTGTTCAAAGAAAACGCAGAAGGACACCAGTGTTGTGGGTTTCTGGAGTACGTATCGTAAATGCTGTTTGAATTCCGGTCTACGTATGTGATTCGTACCCAGCCTTGTTTATATGCCTATCCAACAGAATTATTACGAATCTATTAATGAACTGATTTCTGCTAAGCTTCTGTTGGCAGTCCAGCATCATGTTTAAACATACTTTGATCACCAAGATTCGTGTGCAACACATTCTTCTGGTTTTCCTTCCACATAATCCGAATACCCAAGAATTAGTTCGGTTTTTGAACAACCAGAGTCTTCCACTATTCCTAACTGTTTACAGTGAGGCACCTTACACTGCAAGCCGTGAAAAACAAAGTGGCGAAATTCATATATTCCACGATAATTTTCTAGATTATTTACTGGGAATTATCGATTTTATTTTTATGAAACTTCTCTCACTGACTAACAAGCATCCAAAATCATAAAAATGTTTTGCCCATAAAATCTGTGGGTTCACAAGTAAATGATGTTCGGAAACATGGCTAGCCAGCAGATAGAATGTAAATCTGTTTTGCCACGTATGTAAACCAAAGCCTAGTCGGTGTATTTTAATACATCGCTTTCTTATTAGGCAAGAGATAAATCAGGCTAATTAATGGTAAATATTCTCTTTTCTTGTGAGTCACCCACTAAAACGACCACCACCATAATGTCTTATTGCACGTCTGTCATTTTGTTTCAGTTTTTCCGCATCGCTGTCAGGTTGGCGACACCTGAAGATCATGGTCTCAGTTCGAACTATGTGCACACAAAAAGACTGATAGTCATTCTGAGGATAAGTATACGTTAGCACCAATACGAAGTGGACACTCAAAGAGCAGTTAACCCTAATCTTGCTCGCTGCTGACAGGCCACGAGAAAAGCCCGGTGATCAATCTACGTAACAGCATGAACAAGATTATCGAATATACTTGACGTTTTGGGCTGCCCTGTTATCTATCGTTCATTCCGGGGTAGTGACTGTTTAGATGTCACGCAAGCAAACATCTCAGATTCCACTACTGAGGATTTGATTTGTGTTTGATTGGATTACCGTTTGTAGAAGTTGGTTACAACAGTGTGATCACAGGACAATTATCTCCTGTCGGTGAAGAAGGCCGAAACTCCCCCAACATTTCCAAAATAAACTTGAACACTCATTAATTGTCTGACCAGTAATCTGGCGCACTCATTGACCGTTCGATTATTTTGATCGTTATCTTAGTACATCTCATTCTGCCTACTGATCTTAGAGTATATTAGGTCATTGCGTTATATACGTACATTCATATATTTTGTCTGAAGACAAGTGTTTTGTTTTGTTCGTTTCCTGGCTAAACCTGGAAATGTTTGACGGAATTGGGCAAGATACTCCTCCTTTCAACAGTCGACCATTATCACAAGGCGAACAGTTCAGACTTTGTCGCAACCCATTTTTTTATTGTTGATCCATCACATTTCTGGGCAGTTTCAGAGCACGCCGAAACAGTCAGACTGAGCTAACGTGAAATGAGATGGAAACTTACGGAAACAGTTGCATTAAAGCTAGTAACACACAGACACTAGGCGCTGAAAGAGTGGATAAGATGAGTGAAATGTGACAGTCAAGTCAACGGAATGGTTTTGCACTAACATCAGGGTACACGAAGTGACTTGTATAAGCGGTCGCACTAGTTGTTAATAAACTTTAATACATGCGCACTTCTCATCACCAGGATACTGAAGACATTCAACGAATCCGGTATCAAGGAGGCAAGTTTAGTATTTGAGGCTACCTTAACTGTACGAACGATCCGACCGCTGAACATGAGTAATTTCATTGAAGAAACATGAGCCTGTTGCCAAGATTACCGACCTCCAGGATGACTTGATCATGACGCAAGGACGATGACACTCAACCTAACAACACTTGGAGAATGTGACGAAATCAATAAAATAGTGAGAATAGTTTTCATGGTGAATTAACAGCATTGTTAGTGTGCAACTGATATGATGTAATAGAAAACTGATGCAGTATAACAAAACTGTTGACTTCCTGTTTAACGCCTACCTGCAGCGACAAGTTTCAGCGTTCTACAAGAGTCTCCCTTGTCATGAGAAGCGCTGTATTGTTGCCGTAGTAATTATTGTAGTTAACAGGACGGTTACTGTTCCTGTTAGAGGAAATTGGGCAATGTGAACATCACGCAAAAGTGGATGTGGTTGAGAGTTTGCATATGATAATACAGTTGTGCATAATTTGAAGTTAGTGAGGCAGTAGTCAGCACGATCGCCTCATGAAAGCTGGGACGATGTTCATCTGCCAGCCGTGACTAAGGTACGTGTTATCGAGGAAATCTGATAAGGCGTGAAACTCGAGTCTATTGCTTCTGTTCGAAAAAAGCTGACTACATTGTAAATGTGAATAAGAAATTTCTGGCCAATCACAAATAATTAATCAGTTGTAAAATATCCACATCAAATTTAGTACGAATGAAGTTGAACAGTTTGGGCGTCGTGTTTAACATGTTATTGATAAACAGACTGAGAATCACGCAATATTACGAGCAAGTTGTAATATTCTACGTTTCAACCACCTCTGGTAGCCTTCCTCGGGGGTGTTGTAATCGATTTCAATTTCAATTTCAGTGATAAAACTGATAGAAGGTGTACAAACAAACAAAAATTCTCTGAAGGAATTATAGATAACATATCGGAAGGTATGGATGTATTTCTGACGAGTCGAACAGTTTCGTATTGAAAACTATCTAAAACGAAATCGACAGCTTGACGCTTCACTCCACACAAGTAAACAGTACAAATTTGTGTACAAAGATAGGAAGAGGGTTCCGTAGAACTTGTATAATCAGCTGCATCCTTGTGTTTGTCGCTATTAGCTATTAAGTTTAATTAATTATCTGAAGAAAAGAGGAAGGTAGCCATTTTAACCTCTCACTCGTTACAAATTTTTGTAAGCAAAGTTTCTGTTGACAATGCTGTGAAATTAACAGCCGTATAACCATATTTTACTCGACTTGACTAGCTGTGACTTATCACTTATCTATTCTACAGTCTGATAAACAATGACTGATCGTAGATAATGCATACAATATCCCCAATTTGCTTCAACCACACTAGAAAAGGAGGCTACCGTGACATAAGGGATGGGAATATGACTGGTTTGGGAATTTCGTTGGCAAGTTCTAATCTTGGTTTGCATAGTCACTTTAATCAACCAAACTTTACAAGGACTATGCAGTCATTGAAAAGTGTCTACCGTAGCGGTCCAACGCTTGTATTAACACATCGTTTGTTTTCTTGTTCGGAAAGGTTGTCCGATGAGTCAATCATTTGCATACTGTCAGCATGTCGTAGGTGATCTCATTTGACTTATACAATATAAGTCGGTAGTTACGTTCCGTGAGGTATATTCTTCAGTCACCACTGAATCACTGTTCCCGAGGTCACTCATTGCAACATCACACGACTTATCTGAAACAAACAGTAATCTTTTAGATTGTGTTACACGGTTCTCAATTCGGAACTCTGTTGTGACAGCACAGCCAAGCAAAAGCCTGCTACACACAATTTTGATGCTATCCGATCCGTCACTCTGCATGAGTATATGAACAAATTTCAAACGGTGCACAGTCTCTAGTGCCACTGTTCGTGGTGAACTGCTTGTTAAAATTTACTTCATTTATAACTGCTTGCCCATGTCTGAACTGTACTTCTCTTGTTATATTCTTGTTTCGTTGTCCCTCATTTTCATTCAATTTACCACCATTTTCGCTAATTATGAAACGAATGTCTTTCCAGGATTGTTTCTGTTTTCTTGCCTTCGCCGTTTCCGTACGCTGCTCAAAGTACCGTGAGTTGACCATAAATATTGTCAGCTCTACTTTAATCCTCATGCTGCAGAAATTCTACTAAATCTAACGAAAGTATTCCGTTCTTAGAACCAATAGATGATATCTGACGAAAAGCCTGACTTGCTTCCTGGAGGCATCTATCGAGAATGAAACGTGCGGCGAAAAACCCTTTTTACAGTTCACTTTTAGAAAGTACGTTAGTCCAGTATCTAGGAATTGATGCTCTCTTAATATCATTGAAAGTTAGATATGCAGTTTTGTGCTGCTTTGGCCCAAAGCTAATATATTTTTAAATTTGTCAACCCATCCGTTATTCAAACGACGTTAGCTCTTATAAATGTTTGTTTTTCCAGAGCAAACGGATTTATAGTCAGTTTCATGAAACAAGAATGTACTTCCTTGTTGACCAGTCGAAAGCCCCGGTAGCGCAAACTCAAAGACTTCTTTCTAAAAGAACTAATTCATTTCGTGTTCTTCATTTTCGAATCGTTGTGTGCACTTGCCTCTCGTCGACGTCAAAATTCTTGGTGATATCTTCAGGAACACTTTTCTTATACTTATTCACAGTATGCACACTTTGTCCCGCAGGAAAACAGAATCATTTCAATTGATAAACAGATTGGAAATAACACAACGTTATGAGCAAGTTGTAATATTCTACGTTTTAACCACCTCGTGTGGCTTGAGGAAGGCCACCCAAAGTGGTTGAAACGTAGAATATTACAACTTGCTCGTAACGTTGCGTTATTCTCAGTCTGTTTATCAATAACATGTTAACCACGACGCCCAAACTGTTCAACTTCATTCGTGCTAGATTTGGTGCGGATATCTTACAAATGATTAATAATAGAATCATTTCAAGCTACGATTCATATGTAGGGATTTTTCTAGGTTAGACAACGTGGTTATGAGTGTACTAAAGTGATTGTTTCACTGGAGTGCTCTGAGTTCTTCTACCCTGTCTTCACAGTGATGGCCCTTTGACCCACTTTCCCTTCTTGAATAGGTGAAAGGGCTGGTATTGGTTGTTGGTCCTGACAGGACATGACTAATAATTAGAACATAGTATCATTCATCATACGCCCAGCGTGTTCCAGTCTGTAATGCTAGACGCCAGAATATTTGGATGAGCAGTCTTTCAGCTTATAAACCTTCAACATCCACCCCCAAAATGGAGTAGAATATTTGGTTTCTGGGCGCCATTTTTGCTTAAGCTTAGCTGTTATCATAATCAGGCGAACAGCAGAAGCAACTCGAAGATACACTCACGATAAAGCGCGTTTTCATGAATGATTCAAGTACTGAAGTGGTTTTAGTGCAAAACTTACAGACTGAGCAAACTCGGGTTAATCCGCTGGTGATTGTATTTGAAATGTAATGTGTCGGACGATGTCATCTAGCAAAACATTTGTTTTGATACGGAGAACAACATAATGATTCGCACGCTGATATAATGTGCTCTTGTCAGTATCTTAGTCCGGAAATTAAACTCATTTATAAGGTTAATCAGTCGTGTGCTAATTCGCCATTAAAACACGTATAATCTGTAGCGTGATTGAAAAGAAATTATAGGGTATGTATTAAGTTCGGCATCACTGGAAACACTCCTATCGCTCTGAACAACGTTCGTAAGTACCCTACATTTTACTGTATTCGCTTAGCTTGCTGTGATCTTGTAACCAAGCACACCTAACGTTGACCCTTAAATCTTTTCAACAAAAAACCACATTAGTCAAAGTAGTTACGTTGTAGGACGGACCGGATTTGGTAGAAATGAGTACTGTTTTGCACTGCGGCCTTTTGTTATACCACGTTGGCATGAGTTATTCCAGGCAGTCTTACTGCCTGCAAACAACGATGTGGCCACTGCTCTTACCAAACAACTTTAACGGAATGATATCAAAACACTAAGTGAGGGGAGTAAATTTTGTTTGTTAATGACAGGTTTCAACCATGATCCCGTAACACTGCCAGCAACTATGAAACACGAGATAATCGTGTGTCAATTAGACACACTTAGAGGGACCAAGGGAATATTACTGTTTGGCCGCCGAACCACTTCGGGTGCAATCTGGTCCTTCATATTTGTGAAAGTAATTTGCTGTTCACGTAAAGCAGCGCTAGGAAGATAGACTACAAATTTGCTGATTTTTCTGCCTTGTTGATGTATTTAGTTACTCACTTTCCGAAAAGAAACATGAGTGCACCACGGAGCATTTTTGCGACTGTCTGTGTAATATGGTTCAAAGTGACTGTGCGGAAGATCTGGAAAAAATATGGTCATGCGAGCAATGGTTCGAAGTCCGCCTTTGACATCATGTTAGAAAAATTGAGTATGTCAAGCAACTTGTGCGTGCTTGACCAGCAAACAAGCCACAGTTTAAGAACATCAATACAATTAATCTACAGTGATTCAAACTGAGCAGGTCAACAATTTCTGGTTGTCGTGGACGTTTATTTTGCCATCCAGTCTGTTTTTGTTGATTGTCACTGACGCACCTTACTGGCTGCTTCCTAAGACCTTTCCGATCACAATAGTGAACTGAACGGAGCGTAGATGCGAACATTTGACGGTATGACCTCAGCTTGCAGTTGTAATGTCCCTATGATGGGCCGAATATTTCGATGACCTATTAAATATATTCTATTTGGCAGCAAACGAAATAAATTTTTTCCGTGTTTTTCCTTTATTTCTGTGAGCAGTAGCCAATCAGGTCGTGAGTGTCGGTTTACGAGACGGCGGTAATCACGGCTAGATATGATCGAACTGAAAGCAAACTGTTCTTCATGGGCCTTCATGTTTTCCAACATCATTCCTACTCGTTCTCACGTTCCTTATGGATCTTTTGCGAGCTCATTAGATGTCGTTTGTGAACAAGTCACTATAGTTAACCGTCTCGTCACCGGATCGGTGGATTGGTGAATAAAATTGGGTGGCTAATATCATGAAACATGCCAGTGTGAATCACCCTCTAGTCTTGTTTGTAAAAGAAGTCAAAGTTAAAAAGAGTCCGGTGGACATCATAAAACGGGATCGTTAAAATTTCACGGTTTCGCGCGTGCACTTACCGAAAAACGACTAACGCCTAAGGATACTAACGGGTTGTTAACAAGTCATGCAATCAAGTTGTTTAGCCTAAACAGTGGGAGATTTGGGATGATGTGAATTGAAATTCGATCACAATTGACCACGCAGTAGTCAACACGGCTGCCTCATGAAAACATGATAGAATTTCCAAATATGGCCGCTGTAATACCACGCACTAACATGAGCAAAACTTGGGTCTAGTACATCTTTTCAAAAGGGATAGTTGAGATGTTTATGAGCAACAGGAATTTGTGACCAACTGTAAGTGACGTTGAAATTATGTAACCTGACAGTTGTTTCTCCCCGTGCGACAAAGTCCAAACTAAATCACCACAGCTGATGTGCCACTGATAATCGATAAACTTGCAAAGCACTTCTGGAGGATAATGAGTTTGATTCTGACTACTCATCCAAGTAGGTGAACGTAAGCCAGACAGAAAAATCACACGGTTTACCACGTCCATCTGGATAAGTCACTCAAAAACTAGCAGAATTCATTACAGTATCACGCTTTCCATCCCCCCGGGAACTAACGGTGTACTGTCATTCATAACCTGTAGCTTCCGGGTCAGATTCAAAATAGCGTAAGTCCGGTTGTGAAGAGCATGTCCGCGAATGCAATTTTGCTTAATGTTTCATGTGTGAGACACATGAGCAATACCTGCAAACGAATGCGGAGGAAAGACATTACAACAAACTTCACAGGCCTACGGAATAGTTGTCATGAGCTTTATGGCAAACGGAAGTATCAGGCACATGGTAAAAATAGTTTCCATCCCTCACCTTATAGCCCAATCCATCCGCACTGGTGACTTTAACGGTGCCCTGATCTTGGCACTCAGTCAACATATTAACTTGACCGGTGTCTTTCGGGAATACTCAAAGTGAATAATTCACACACATTAAAACAAAATGATCTTTCGACGTGTTGAATTGTTCTTGACACGGCTTCATTTTATTGCGGTGTTCGCACAGATTTTCGAGTTTAATCAAAACCTGTTCTGACCTTCTCAACTGATGCATGCTAACCGAACTTTGTCTTAGACAGGGATTCAGCGGTCAACTTAAGGACTGTTCGTGTGTATTAATGACTCCAGACCAGGAACATGGAATAGCACCCTGCTATTTCATCACAGCCCAGAATTGTTGCCGATGAAATACTCTACCCTGACCATATGTCCAATTTGCGGGTGGTGCGCAGTTTGCCATTTGTATCCAGTTAGTTTTACTGTTCAGAATATGCTTATGAGATTCGTTTTGATCTTATGACGGACTGGATAAAGACATAGCAAGTGAAGTGAAAGCAGGTATTACAGTTCCTAAAATTTTTTCGCAATGATTCCTGTTGGTACATTTCAATTTAGTACGGAGGAAACAGTGCCAACTTTTGTGCTCGAAAAGCAAGAAACCTAAACCTCATGTAGACTCTTAGAGATTCAAGTCTCTGACATACACTGATGATCAAAAATCAGCACACATCATTGCATTGTAAATTAGCACAAATATTAGCAGCTTGATTGATCACTATGTATAAACTGTATGGCCAGCAAGATAAGTAAATCAGTGTTAAATAACCGGAAGGCCGCATTCACCGGAATGTCCGAAAAACAGAATATGGTGAAGCAACTCAAAACAGATCGAAACTCTTTGCACATGATATACGCTTGAAGCATGTCTATCCTTCTATCAACCTTCATAAAATAGCTGGAAGATGTACAGTGTCAGATAAAAATACTCCGAATCTGTCTGTCAATATCAAAATACAGTAACACCAAAATCGTCCGTTTTAAAGTTGCCATGTAATGACAAGATACGGAAAAGCAATGGTCACTAAGTATCGTCTACTGAGTGACACTCAACAAAGAGGAGGTCAATGGTCTATGTCACACTATCACAAGCAAATTTGCTCCATCTATCGGTAATCAGCTAAGCCAGCTGTTCAATCATGTATGTATTCCGCTTGAATGTTAAAATTCGGATAAAATGTACAATGACCGTATACTGAAGGACAAAAACAAACAGAGCGGCTTGCTGCACGGACCAGACATGAACATAATCTAAATTGCCTCGGCTGCACGAAGCATTGTCACTGCTGGTTAGAACAAGCTTGATTTACCCCTAATCCAAGTGGTTCGAATTGAAAACCCCATTGGTTTGCATGGTTAGCAAGTGATGAAACTTCATGAAATGATCCATTCATCTGACGGTCTACGTCTTCTGACTCTATTATTTTGACTTATCTCGGGTACACAATAAGTCAATCACTCACAACCTGTTAGTGATATTAGCGTATCAGTTGTGATTGCTTGTGTCAACTTCATAGGAGAAACGGTCCCCAATCTTGTGACCATTACTCACACTATCTTCCATGTAATCTGAATGATGTGAAGAACGAAATCATCGTGCTTAACTACGTAGCCGTGTCTTTTAGCTATGTACCATTTTGGAAAGCTGGTCTGATCAACACTGATATCAATGTACACGACGGTTCGGCTGTCACAATTCATTCTTTCCTGCTGTCATATCAAATGCGAGTAGTTAAATAGCTCTGTCATGTAACCGCTCACGAAGAGACCCGTGATCAAACGGGAAACAGAAGCATGTATTCATATGAATTGTGTTCACTATACGAACAGGAACGTGAGGCTAGCAAATTAAGGCCGTTACGACCGGCGTTTATCTTTTATCACACTGACGCAACACAGTCAGTTAATTTTGAATCGTCCCAGTTCGTTGTATCTTGTGCTGTTCCAGTCAGTCAATCACGTTTTTCAACCCTAAATATAGATAAATATAGATCTTCCACGCAAGCTTTTGTCTACCCTGTAAATTTATTGCTGTATAGAACACTTCGATAAACTGTGTCACTTCGGTTTCCTTACTTTTTCAGAACGGTTTTTCTCTTCACATTCCTAATTATTCATTGCAATCTCTAAAAGAATGCCTTCTCCTAGAACAACCAGAAATATCTCTTAGACACTACCGGTGGTGTACTGATAACGCTCAATGTAGCGACCAGTGTGTGTGTGTGTGTGTGACAAGTTCTGAACACGAATGGTGTCACGTAAATCATTAGTCCCAAACCTCCAGCCGAACAGTTCTCGTGACGTACGAGTGGCTCACACAACCTAGCAAGAAACATGACGAAAAGTACATCTATAGGGCTGGGAGGGGACAACGCCACCACATACTTCCTGACATGTAAGGGAGCAATTGCACCGACCATGTGTGTAGTTTAGACGTGAATTTATGGCAATTGTGATTTAGCGCATAACAGGATTGCTGAGAAGAACGGGCTCTTGCGAAAAATGACGGTCCTCAGACAGTCTCTTAACAGGAACAATCCATTCAACGCGACGAACAGTAATCGTCACGACTGTCTCCCAAAGTTGGATCAAGGACTGAATTTCGGGAAAGGTGCACTCCAAAGCTACAGATTATTTAATCGACTTGGTTTGGTTGAGCAACATGTCTTTTCGTATACGTTCGTAATGTTGATTCTTGAGTCAATTATACTACTCGGCTTCTTGATCGTTTCTCGCTTTCCGATCAGTCGTGAAATAGTTTTCGTTTATGGACTGATCCAAATTTGTCTACCAGAACCGATCGTTTACTTCAGCCCCCTTACATTGAGTATTGTATTGGCTTATCCTACTACACGTGGCTGGAATCGTTGGGTTTTGCAGACCATTGCTCTGGTAAACAACAATGTACACTTTGACAAGACGGTCGTTGAGAATATTCTCAAAGAACTCAGTGAAACCGAAAAAAATGCTGTCAAGAACATTTGTTCCGTATTCCGTTAATTAACACTGTTGGATGATCGGTGAATTTCATTCGTCTTTAGCACAGATGTTGTTGCTCACTTGACTGTGGTGAACTAGTGATATATGTGGACGAGGCCAATTATTCAAATTTGTCTAAAGAGGAATCTTTGGCATACGTACACTTCTCAACACTATGTCTTGCAACCTTATTCGTAAGCTGGAGAAATCAATTCGATTTGACCGCAAGTGAGAGAGCTTGAATAACAGCAACGGGTGAATTCTCATCGCTAACAGAAGTACTGGACTCAAGCTTAGATTCTGTTGATGAATATCAGTAACGCATGCCCTTCTCGTGACCCGGAATCGCGCGCGTTCTCCTGAGGCAACCCTGTCAATCACTGCATCATGGATCGCACATTAAATAAGACCGACTTATCGGACCGACTTATCGGAAGTGCATGATGAACTATGCGGAAAGTATACGCATTGTTGATGAGCTCTAACCAGTGCAAATCTCAAGCGTAGCTCTTTGTTTGTGGACGTGCCACCCAAAAAATCTACGTGAATGCGGAAGCTGCGATCATTTGTGAGTGAAGTATAACCTGTTTAAACACTGGCAGACAACAGAAATGTTTGTGGCCTATAGTACTACGTACAAGTCTCACCTGTTGCTAACATCTGACGTACAATTGACAAGGCTCAAAGACAGATGAAGATTGATTATCTACATGCCACACAAATCTGCTTGACACAGCATCAAGTGTTGAGTAGATTCTAACAACCCGATGAAGTAAGCAAATAACCTTCTCAATAACTTGGTGAATGAACAATATTCGGGAGGGCGTTGAACATTGCATCGAATATATCAGTAAGGGAAGCAGTTGCCGAAGTACAGGTTAGTCAGTAGCGTGAAGTGTGAAGCTGTCGTAGCAAGATCAAGTTGATTTACTTCATTCACGTGGGTAGAAAACGCTATCGCTGTTTCCGATCTTTTTCTAAGGTATAGGCATTTGTGGATAAGATGAAAATTATTTATAAGGTGATACAAACCATTTTCCTATTACTTGTGTCAATTCTGAATGTCCTGAGAGCCGATCGGTAATACGTGTCTAGCTGAATCACTGGTATACACTGGCATCCCCCAGTGACAGCATCAAGGTCGACGGAAAGTGTGACTGACGCCGAATTGCTCCAATGAGGCCCATACGTCAAACTTGGAGACAGTAGTAAGGACAGTCGTTTAACATGCCATCCGGCCGTGGTTACTTGTGGAAATCTCAACCTACGTAAAACCAGTAGGCAGATTAAGGCATGGTGCCAACGGTGTATCCAGGGTAGTCCAAAATGATACAGGAATCGGACCGAAAACGTGGACTGCGTGTAAAGTGAAGGGCGTGTTGAAGATAACTTGGCGGCTACACCAAGAATAAGCAATGTTTGCACGAGCTACCAAAGACCGAGATGTTCACTGGATGATAAGAAAATTTGCCGGTTAACAGGGACTGGAAGGTGGTACCAAGGACAAAATAGACCACAGGTGAACCATTCGAAATTAGTCAGTCTGTGATAATTTGCAGTACAGTGATATGCGTAGTTCAGAACTCTGTTCATTCTTGATCATCAGTGTATGTTGGTGACTTGGTGAGACATTAAGGTTAACACACACTTTCGCTTCCCCCGTAAACTATGGTAGGCGCATACACGTCGAAGTCATCGGCTTGCTATCATCCCAGTCTGGTTCGCATGACCACTTCTCTAGTAGTAGTCCTAGATAGGACCTTTTCCGAATGCTTACGGAGGTAGGTTTGCAAAGTTTGATTCAATTTAACAGTCCATCTGTGAACCAAATTTCAGGTCAAGCAGAATGTTCACCATAAACAGAACGTGAGATTAATAGGATCTAACTACGTCCTACACAAATTCCAAAAGCCGCAACCGAGATTTTAGAATACCCTTTCTGCTCACCGTTTCGTTGCAGGATTTTAAGCAATGTCCGCTGACTCAAACTTCCTGTTAACGTCGCAAATGGATTCTCGCATATATTATTTATCCCTACAGATCCTCCCAATACCGGTCCTACTGAGATAACTTGTCATGCAGAGCCCTCTAAAAGCTGTGCCACACAGCTGGATGTGTCCGTGCATCGCTAATTGAAACAGCACGGTTTCAAGTGTTAGATCGTTCCATGAACCCTGGCTGTTTCTATTGCTTTCTCACTTAAATATATCATATCTTCAAATTCTTATTCTGGCGATCGGTTGAAGGTCAGACACCCTTAGTGGAGCTGATTAGCGCCAGATGTCCACAAATGGATCTTTTCATTTGGTCAGTCGTAATTTCTGATTACACACTGCCATTTTGCGATCACAGCAAAATAATGTCCGTACGGATATCGTCGCGTGAACCAGTTACTATATACCACAATCGGTCGATAATGCGTAGTCAATAGAACCATATCCCACTGTCAAGCACGACCGACGGATCACTATCGACGGAAAGGATGCTTAAATGAGATTAATAAACCAGCCCCTTTAGGTCCCAAAAGTGCGAGACAGCAGCGACGTCAACGGTGAAACAGAGTGTTAAACGGAACAATAACGAAGAAGATGAATGTAACAAACCCCAGTAGTGAATCCTCGTGGAAACTGTACAGAACCAGTCAACTGAGTAGTGTGTGCTGTCAGATGAACATTAAACAGTGTAACCAACGCAGTTCAAAATAGTGGAATGGTCGGATCGATAACCAGATCATTGAGTATGATTAACCAAGTACTAAGAATAATGTGCCGTTACACCGACAGGAAACAGCCAGTGCTAATTTAACAAATACTGAATGGCCTATTGGATAGCTGGACGGCTTGATGAGCCATTAGGAATAAGAAACGGCTCTAGAGGCTGGCTGAACTCACTGCGCCGTCCATCACTGAAGTCGCCTTTGTAGCCAATAGAAAAAGGATCATTGATGAGAAACAGTGATGGACAGTGTCGTAGTTCATGAACGCACCGATAAGAACGTTAGCTATAAGTAGTAACCAGACAAATTATTGTTGGTTGCACAGCACAAGTGAAATTGTCTGTCAGGAAAGTGTTCATCGTCTTGATTGATCTTTAATAACAATTTGGCAATATGGGCTAGAATGCAGAACAGACGAAACTGCAAATTTTTTATCAGATCAGCCCTCGGTCTTTCTGATCTATTTTCTTCTGTGAGTATATAAGCAACTGAAATTACTACTTAGGCAATGCCTTTTGAAATTTATTTAGTATGAGAATATAATTCTACCTCTGTATAGATTTCTCAATGGCGTTTGAAAAAAATTCGTCATATCCCGTCACTAAATTTGATATTGAAAAACCACACAAAATGAAACTAGGCATAGTCCGAGATGAAGTAGTGCATCTGATCCATTTCGTTTACAGAATTTTATGGTTTCAACCATACCTCCAATTCACACGGTGGTTAATCGTGCAAATAGATCAGATTTTTGTATGCATAATAGACAACTGTTATTTACTAAACAAAGCCGAAAAACTGCTTCCCCTTTGCGATATTTTGAAGTACTTGTGAAAAGTGCTGCGTTGTAACTATATTTTTTGCATCTTCCACGTTAGCCCAGAACTTCATACGATACTTCTATAGTTCAGCTGAAAATCGTAGTTGGAAACAGCTTCTCTCGTGTATTGCCAAGAAAGTTGGTTAGATAACTTAGTTGCAAGCACGTGAACTATCCACAGACTGTCAACAGTAGAACAGTTAACTGGCAAGCCCAAACACATGAGCAGAAATCCGAGCAGTTCAACGACCTGATCGTAACATTTACGACTTTCAAAACAGAGTAGCAAGGTGCACGATCGATACTGATCAAGAAGACGGAGATCGTGCTGCTCGATGATCGCGATGGATGACCTGAATTCACTTTCTAAACACAACCCTCACATGTCAGTAATAAAAATCCGTTTATTGGTACAGTAGTTGGGAAAACACTGATCCTCTGTTCGTGTCCAAATGTTAGTTTCACTCCATCCACCGAGTAATATTGATTGAATTTCGATTTGGCCGACTATTGGTTACTTCGGGACTATGCCTTGTAAGCATCTGTTCCGATTGTTGCCTGACCACAGTGAATATAATTGTTGAGCAAGTTGCATTGTTGCTAATTGATCGTAATAAATCAGTTACTTGTGCCCCCATTATCTGCCCGAGGGAAACCACTGTTTGTTAATCTACATGGAGCACACGGACTACTTTTTACTGTAGGTGTGATAACGGCGACACCTCCAA